>CAJNIZ010026758.1:40371-78411 GCA_905231905.1 Symbiodinium pilosum | reverse complement strand
CTTTAAGTTTGTACCCTTAGTGTTTGTTCCCCTAAGTTTTGGGTCCCAAATACCTTTATTGAGGGCCATATTCCATGGTTTAGGGACCCAAAACCCAAGGGTACAAACCCTAAGGGTCCAAAGGAAAGCTCCCTGATGAACTGCAACCCTGACTGTGGAGGATTCCTTGCCTTGACAAGGGGCCCTCGGCACGTAGGTGCAAATAGCCACGCGTGGAGCTTGCGCGCAGCTCCTGAACCTGGGTTGTTGTTGAGGGATTTAATCTAAGTGTTGGGTTTCCGGTCTAGGGTTACTTTAATATGGAAACCGCTGTATTTACTATATATTGGCCGTTCCCAAACTTAGGGTCCCGTTTTGATACCCCTGCAGCAATAACCTAGAACCAGAAGGGGCCCATAATTCTCAGAACAGCCCATATTACCGATTATGGTAACCTCCCGCACTATACTACTCCCCCAGGGTTCCCCCTGAATTAAGCTTAGTTAAGCATAATTATCCCTAAATACCCTTAATTAAGGGGGAACCTGGGGGGGTACCAACCCCAAACCCTATACCAAAAACCCTAAGCCTCGAAGCCCTAAACCATAATAGCAACCCAGGAACAGAAGCCTCGTCGGCCTGGATCTTCTGGTCCAGCCTGGGGGTTTCTCGTCTTGGGGGTCCCCAGAATCAAGATTCCCTTCTTATAGCTCAGGGTTCAGGGTTTAGGGCTAAGGGTTCAGGACTTAGGATTTAGGGCTTAGGGTTTTCTTGCTGATGCCGAGCACGCTAGTCTGCACGCATTGGCGCAGCTGACGGTGCATTTCTATTGGATCTGGATCTGGATCTGCCAATCTCTGCGTAAACTTAATGGGGTCCTAAAATGCCACTGCCAGGGTGGTTGGTCAAGGTTTCTGGGAAATGGTGCTGATTTGCGGTCTCAATCCCATACCCATGTTACGGTAATATAATTTAAGGTCCTTAACAGCGACGTAGAAGGTTGCTGTGAGTTTGTAGGATGTGCGGGTTTGGGGAGTCTTGGCTCTTGGGCCCTGGGCTTGGATTTAGACAGGAGTCAAGGGCTTGTAGCGCTTGCCGACCTGTAGATGTAAATGAACCTTACCGTAATATTCAGTTTAGTTCCCAGTTGCGCTTCATAACCACTGCGTCCGTCTATTCAGCTCATTCAGTTCAAGTTGGCAGTAGAGACATCAACCCCCCAACATAAGGACGCACTGTTACAGAGGGACGACACCTGTGCAAAAATTGGGAAGAATGCCCATGTTGCCAGCCTGAGCTTGATTTGCCAGTTTACAGAACAATTGCCGGGTGGGGCGTGCCATGGCACTTGTCATCCTGCATAACCCTTCTAATCCCGATATTCACCCCCAAAGGCACTTATATCACTAGGACGAATCTGCCTTCTCTCACCCGCCTATGGCTTGAGCTAGAATTTGGCGTGATTAAGCAGGGCCTATGGCTTGAGCTAGAATTCGGCGTGATAAAGCAGGGACATATTCAGAAACATGGCTCCCCTCAGGTAAGTACTCCCATCAATGGCGTTTCGCGTCGAGGGCTCTCTCAGAACTGTATCCCTACACCGAGGGTGCTTGGCAATCACGGGAGGACTACATCAGCAGCTACATCTTGACACTGGAAGAAAGGTTCATTCACCCTTCCCCAAACCAACACTATATACCCTAAAATCCCTATATAACCCTTATATATATATATCGACACCCTAAAATCCCTTTATAACCCTTTTGTATATGTATATACCCTAAAATCCCACGAGAGCGCTCCGGGCTCAGACCGTGAAGGGCTGCTTTCTTGCTCACAGGGCCATCGGACATTGGCAGAGTCCATAGGGGCATCCAGTCACACACTATCACAACTTCAGACAGGTCCCCTAAACCAGCTATCTTCACAGACGCGGTCGGTGCGAGGCAGAATATTCTGCGGAAGTGCAAAACTCAAATCATCTTACATTTCTTCTAAGCCTGAACCCTAAACTCGAGACCTACTTTGAGGTTTAGGCCTATGGGTGAAAGAAAACAGCCCTCAGGAGCATTACCACAACTGGGTTGCTGTTCCAAAACTTAAGTTACCAGATTATGGGCATCTAGGGCTGCGGGTTTGAGTTACCTTTTCATGGGTATGTAGTACATAAGCAGGTTTCCTTTGTATAGCAACTTAATTTGTCCCTTCACAGCAGCCCTGACAAGCACCGGCGCTGGTCGGATGAAGCCTTATGTGCACGGAGCGCGCAGCCCGCTGCAGGTACTGAAAGAAGGAATCAACGCAAAGGAACATTGAAACTACTACAGCGTTCAAAGATATGGAAACTACTACATTGTGCCCTAAACCCTATAAACCCTAAACCCTAGGGCTGTCGGGAGGGATTCATAATACCAGAAACTCACAATCTGGGCTCCAAGCTTCTTTGCCACCTCGAACTCATCCTTGGCGTATTCCTCCTGATATTCCTGCCAGATCGGGGGTCCAAACCCAGAAATAACACCTCATTGTAGTCCTTCTTAAGTAAAGTATATGGGGATCTTATTTTAATATACCCAAAGCCATATTCTATCTACTTAAGGGGGACTGTACGGGCCCTAATGTCTATTAGTCGGATAATTCCCCTTGCAGTAAAGGAGCTAAAATAGCCCCTTAAGAAGAACCCTTAAAAGACAGTTACCGTAAAGGGACTGACCCAACCTATAAGCAACAGCTACTTTGCGCTCTTTGGATCTTAGGGGCAGTGCGCGGCCATGATTATCCCCAGTCCTTCCCCTCTACAATTAATAAAGGGTATAATAGTGCTTTACTAAATTTAGACTGCATTAATTAACGGCAGCTTCTGGGAGGGGGAATGATCCCAATCATGAAGCCTCGGTTCTACCACTCGAATACTATGGCAAGTTGAGCTAAGGTCGTTCTCAGGTCCTAAACTTCGGGCAAGATCGTGCAAGGGCCTGGGCCCATGTATGTGGGTAACATACAAGATTTAACATGGTCAAAATTGAAAATGCATGCGACGGCACATGACAAGCTTTCAAAAAACTTATGCGCAACAAAATGCCAGCAGTGTCACATGGCTGAATGAAAATATTTGTTTAAAAATAATTTCAAGCCGTTTGATGAAAGATTCCACATTGAAATCTGAACGCTCATGGAAGGTAAGCACTCATGACATGACATCAATTTTGAGGCTGAATGGGAAAACTAAGGAGTGTAAAGGCAACAACTTTGAACAAAAAAACCTTTCTCCACACCTTGGCAAGTGCTTTGACCACATCTCTGCGAACATGATGAAAAATTGAAACTGGGCATCAAGTTTCGCATTGCGCAGCAAATATTTCGCATAACGGAAAAGGTGGCACGGCGTTGTACTTACAGGGCAAGCCTCACTGCGTTACAATGCGAAAATGCCACAGGTTCTTCCTGACTCAAGTGGGTTTTCCTTGTTTTGCTTAAAACTTTCAAATCAAAGCATGGGAAGGCGTGGACGCGGGAAGCGTGTAAGAACAGTGGGGCGGCGAGCATGCTGAAAAGCATTCAGAACAAATCAGCCGAAGGCTGTCAAGTCTGCTTTCAGTACAGTTTGGGATTGAGGGTTCAGGTCTAGGGTTTCAGGAGGCAACACACACATGGACACAGTCACTGACTTGAATGTTGAATACACTACCGCAACATGTGGCCCACTCTCTGTCAAGAAATCAAGCAATCAAATCCAATGCATCACACCAATGAAGTTGACAGATTTCAGCGCTGGCATGGCAGACGCAAAACCAATTTTGCATTGGGCTCATCTTCCGACATGAGTGCTGGTGCTGGCATGGCTGAAAAACACTGACAAGCTCTGCTAGAGCCAGTGGAAAACAAGGAGCGCAACTCGCCCCGTCACCTGATGCTCATCGGCACCCTCAGCAAAGAATCACGAAGCCTTCTTTGCATGCTCCTCCAGAGCAGCAAGCACTTGTGTCATCTTTTCGACATTCTTGTTATCTTTCGCCTGCAATTCCTTGCACGCGGTGTAATTGACGACAGATTTCTCATCAGCCATCACAAAAGACTTGCGAGCCCCATAGATCATCGTTGATGATCCGGTGCGTTCCATGAGGATGTGACAGGTGGGGATGAAAAGGACATCATCTTTTTTCAAAAGATGATAGTAGGGAGCTGTCTTCATCTTCTTCCACGTCTCCGCATCGATCTGGTAGATCATCTGCAGGGGTCAGCTCAATAGGGCCAAGAAATCAGTTCCCAGATGCAATCATAACGAACCCAAATTGACTTCAACGTGTAACCCTAAACCCTAAACCCTAAACCCCGCAACCCAAGGACCCAAGGCAGGCACATCTACACACAGAAAACCATTCAAGAACCCTGCAACTGCAAGGCCTCCTCCAACTCAGTTGTGGTATTCGGCACTGCCACGCTAGCGTTCTTCAGCCCATCCAGGAAGGACTGCACAGACAACGTGTAGATTTCCACGTCCCCGTACATTAACACCCGGAGGAAGGCGGCTGAGTTCGGACTCAGGCTGACAAAGGTCCTCTTAGGGGCCAGGGCAAACATCCATGAAGTGCTTGACCAACCAGGCGCAATGGGCTCCATGTCTATGATCTTGGTTTTGACAGGAGCCGCGATGTCCATGAAGCATTTCTCACTTGGCTCCCGACCAGCCTTGGCAATGAAAGGCGAAGCCAATTTCCCCTGAGTTTCAAAGAGAGGAAACTTCTTGTGCCGCGCCCCAAAATTCGTCATGGTTTGCAACACTACGGGATTTCCACTCCATGTCTGAATGTGGCTGCACTTCTTGATCACAAAGGGCATGCTGAGGTTCTGGCCACCAGGGATGGTATCCCCTTCCAAAACCTTCATGGGCGTCAAGTCTTCCTGCTTCAGCTTGAACAACGCGGCCAACGCCGAACCATCTGCAGTAGCTTGCTTGAGCCTTGCTTTGGACTGCTCAAGGTGGCGGGACTCTGCCTCTTTGGCTTCGCGATCCTTACGCCTCTTCTCATCTCTCTCAGCCGCAGCGGCCAACCCTGCCACATGCTTTGTCACATCATTTGTACACTTCTTCAATGACACTTCCAGCTGCGCAGCAGCTGTGACCATGCGTTTCCACTGAAGGCGGGTTGCCTCCATATCCTCTTCAGACAGTTCATGCGGCTGCTTGCTGGAGAGCTCATTCACGAAGTTGTACATGAACAGCCTGGTGCGCAAGCACAACTTTCGCTCGATGATGACCGTGTGACCAGCCTGCTCAATTGCCCAAATCAGAGATGGGTGCTGCTTCTGGCGGGTCTCGTCATCGCCAGTGATCTTCTCACTGCCCTTGCCGGCGTCCTCGAGGTCCTTATTGTACTTGTCCAGCTGGGTCTTGATATCATCCAAATTGTTCCAAGCTGTGGCCAAGGTCAAGGATTTCTGGAGCGCCTCGTTGTAGAGCCCTCGGGTTGTCACATCCGTGGGGTTGGCTGGAGCGGGCGCTGCCGCCTGTTTCTGCTGCGCAGCCTTCGCCTCTTGGATCTTTGCGGTCATGGCCAGGGTCTTCTGCGTCAGCTGCCTTGACAAAGCGTCAAACAAAGCAGCTCGCTGGCTTGCCAGGTTGGCAGCTTTGCGTTTTTTACCGCCTGACTTCTTTGACTTTGCATCCTCTTCACCCTCATCTTCACTGGCATCCAAAGTCAATGAAGCCCCCTTCCTCTTGATTCCTGGGCCTTTGGTTGAAGATGATTGGGGCTCACTAGCTTCTGCAGGCTCAGCACCTGAACCACTAGCAACCTCAACTTCAACTTCATCCTTGCGATCATGTGGTCGAGCTCCTCCACGGAAGAACTCATGCCCGTGATCCAGACCTGCTTCTGAAGCGTGAGCACGGAATGCATCCAAGTCTGATGCATTTGGCGCCTTTTTGGTCTTGGATGTTTCAACAGAAGACCCCTTCGCGAATTTCGTTTTGGCCTTTTCTTCAAATTCTTTGGATGGTAGCCACAGGCGCAAGCAGCCTTCATAGCCGAAATTGTCTCTGCGGTAATGCCCAGCTAATTTCTGCCGCCATTCTTGATGCATCTTCTGCCTGTCTCGACCAAACTTCGCAATTTGCTCAAGCACCCACTGCTCCTCTTCACACGGCTCGGTGATCTCACCCTCCTTCTCTGTAACGAGAACCCCGAACTCCTGCTCCCACTGGGCAAAGTCGATGAGAGGCTGATGGGCGAACATCGGGAGGGCCACACTTCGCTTTGCCATATATTCCACCTGAGAGTTGGCAAAATCAATATCCTTGCACCGCTCTGTCCACGTCTTTAGAGCAGCTTGCCCCTTTTGCTTGAGGATCTGGTTCCGCATGTTATCAAGATGGCGATTATGCTTCAAGCAGTGACGGCGACCTTGCTTGCAATCCTCATCGCAATCATGGAAGGCGCAAAGCTTGAGTTTTCCGGACTCGCTCCCAGCAGAGGTAGAGCCGGCCTTGCTTCGGGGTGTCTTTGTAGACTGCGCGGAAGGGGTTGGAGGCGGAGGGCACTCCTGCACAGAGAAGTCATCTTCTCCACTCATGATCTGCAGCTATCTGCAGGCTCCCTGTACACTTCAGAATTCAACAGCTACAATTTGCGGAGCTGGACCACACCATGTCAAAGTCACGCGATTCACTCAAAACGTATTACATGGGCACACAAACAGACAACCTGACAGTATAGCATCAAGCTGCACTTGAAGCTGGCTGCCTCCTTGTTTAGCTCCTTGCTCAGCGCAGGGGGTCCCGTTTCGAAGCCACCGTTTTCAGGGTTGTCATTGCCTGCACAATGCCTGCAAAGAGTCCCGGGGGCCCCGTTTCGGAGCCACCGTTTTCAGGGTTGTCATTGCCTGCGCAATGTCATCCGGGCTGCAAATGTGCTTTCGACCTAAACCTAAACTGCCACTACTGCAGGCTCAAAGCGGGACTACTTCGAATTTTCCTTCCAACATGACCTTTGCGTGAGCCAAGCTTTTCACAACATCCCAAGGAATGTAAGGCCTGCGCAGGGCTGCAATGCATCATGCCAGATAACTGATGACTCAAGGCTCACGCCTCACGTTGGCAACTTTCAGATTAAAAAACCTCATGTCTTGAGACGCCTATGGAGAATCTACATTGCACTGGTATCCTCACGGCCTAAAGGTTTCTGAGCGCAGTGGGTCACACTTCAGCCGACTGTTCCTCATCTTCACACTCATCCACAAGAGCTTCAAGCAAGGGCGTCAACTGCCCAGGCTCAAGATTAGGCACACGCTGGATGTTGGAAAATTCGTACATGATCCAAGCAGCAAAGGTCGGGACGTGCATGGAATTGCCTGCGAACATGCGCAAATCTACTTCATGGAAATTCTGGAAAACCATGGCCAATGGCGAAACTGTAGCACCATCACCATACATGTTGATGCCCTGCGCCTGCAGAAGTTCTGCCGGCAAGAGCAAGCGGCCATGCAAGTAAGAAAATATGTTGGGGTGCGTGTCGAGCGGAGGTATCAAAGGGCCACATTGAGGACCATGGTCAAGGTTGTGATCGAGATCTGCAAAGAAACTTCCTTGGACACCCTCACGTTGCGGTCGCACTTTCTGATAACTAGCAAAGCGACACATAGCTCCAGGCGGCAGCAGACAGTGGAGATAATCTTGCATCCGGATTCCCCTGAAATTGCCAGGCAGCTTAGACTTGCGACGCTTCGAGCGCTCTTCTGAAAAGGCGAAGATCTCTTGCTGCGACGCAAGCAGATAAATATCGCCAGAGATCTCAAGGGACTTCCCAAACATGTTCATAAATTCGTCTTGAACGCCTTCTGGGGATGGTGGTCCAGTCCACACCCACTTGTTGCGATCAATGCCGAATGTAAAAACTCGGCGTCGCTTCATGTGATATCCAAGGTCACTTGGACACACAACCACATGCTTGACATCATGGCTTGAAGACAGCGCATCAATTTGCTTTGACTGCACCGGGTAGCTCCTTCAATTCTCTGTGAAGAACATATCTTCAAGGTCATTCGCTGCAAGCCATTTGCGCTCTGCTGCCCAGATGGCGTGGGTTGGCTCAGTCAAGCCAGCGCCTGACAGACCTTTCTTTCTTCCCAGCGGTGTGTAATCAGTGCAAACCAAGCCTGCAAAGTTGCAGACTATGGGCTCCTGCTCAGCATGCAGCAGGCGCATGCTTCCTGAAGGAAGCTTCTTCCACCAAGGACTGCACTGCCGTTGCCGCTTGTTTGCAGGAGCTGCATGCTCCACAAGGTCTGGCTCTTCTGCCTGAGAGCGAACTTCTCTCAAAGCAGCCAAGACATGAACAGGACAGGTCTGGTTGTGCTGAACGCAGTAACTTCTGCTCGCCAAAGAAAACAGCAAGTCCTTGTGTTGCTCCAAGAAATTTTCAACAGTCAAATTGGCGTCTCTCGCTTCCTCAGGCTTCATGCCTTTCAGGGGGCCTGCTGCAGCAATCCAACTGCGATGCTCCTCAGAAAGCCTATCATGCAAGTCTGAGAAAACACAGCCAGCACCACCATCATACATGTCACTTTGCAACATCAGGCATCGCTTCTGCGGATTTCCATAGTCACAGGAGCGAGCAACGAAAGCAGCTGGAAGCTCAACTTGAGCAGCGTCTGACAAAGCTCCAAGCATGACTCGCAGGCACTCTCTGGGAGCATCGTACCCACTGAAATCTGTTGATATCAGCAAGCCCTGCTTCAGGTTGTCCAACAGCGTGCCAGCAGATTTTGCTGAAAGCAACACGGTAGCCAGGTTGCGCTGCCAACCTGAAACATCCTCAAATGTTTCAGGGCCCCTGCTTTCCAGAAAGCTGCTATCGCGGCGGAACATTCTATGCCAAAATCAAACTTCTGCGCATGCGTGTGAAGCTTACGCAGTGCACCACATAACTCTGGAACAAGACCAAAACAACTTGTCTGCGAAGTTTGACCTTCGCTGCTGCTGTTGCTGCTGCTGCTGCTGGATCTAAGGAATCTCGCATGCAACCGACTGCCAGAATGATCTCAAATAAGCCTGGACTGCAAAAAGCACCCAAAGCACTGCATGTCTGGTCTTGAACTTGACTGACATGTGACATGTACGCTCACAGCGCGCTGACAATAATGAACCCCTTGCGGTGTGACTTGCATGTTTGCGTGTATGTGTCTGCTCTTGCTCCTTCCATGCCCTGGTAAAGTTGCGTTCCTTCCCTTCCTGACGCCGGGCGACCTGGTCAACCTGTTCCTCCCCTTGCCCTGGTGGACCCAGCCTCTCCTCCCACTCGCTTCATGTTATGCTTGTGTGTGCTGCACTATGTGCTGGTCTGGCTTGCATTGCTGCCATGGTCCACATTCAACCATCAAAATGCAAGCAATTGCATAAAACTCAAGGCTTCACCAGAAAAACATTAAATGTCCATGTAAATGTTGAAAATACTGCAAAAAACAATGAAAATGCTCAAATGGACAGAAAATTCACCATGTGAGCTTAATTTCGTACAAAATGCCCTAATTGCCACAATTTCATTGACGAAAACAGAAAACGCAGCCAAAATCCAGCTGCATGGGGCTGATCCAGCATATGTGCTTGGGCAGGGTCGGGCAGGGTCGTGCAAGGTCGTGCAAGTTCGTGCAAGGCCCTGAAATGACACTTTTTCCATCGAAAACGCATGAAAAAAAGAGTGATTTTGCCCTCGAAAAGATCGTGCAAGATCGTGCAAGATCGTGCAAACCTGATTTTCGAGCATTTTCCCTATTCGGGGTGTCTCTGGTAGCCCAGCCAGGCTGCTGAGTGATTTCTTCAAGATCCAAGCCTTCGGACCAGCCCCCATGAGCACCCCCCACCATGCCCCATGAGTGTCTTCAGCTGCCCCAAAGAATTTTATAAATGTTGTGCACATATCATTGGCACCCCACTGGCATTTTGCATGACAACTGGCTTCAACACATGGGTTTGGTGCTTATGCTCCGCAATTTAGCATGGATATGCTGAAAAAACCAGACGCAGCACTGAATACATGTGTCTGCTGCTTGCAAGCATGTCGAACTGTTCCAACATGTTGATTCATTGCCAAAAATTCTTGCTTTCATGATCTCGGGCGCGAAATGTACCCAAGTGCCCAAATCAACGCACACAATGGCACACAACATGCGTTTGACAACATGCTCTCTAAACGGAAGGGAAACATGTCCGCAATGTACTGACATCATGTGTCATGGAGCTGCACTTTGCATTGTCTGGCACCAACATGTTCTTTTTTCATGCGCTGCAGTGGGTGGCATCTTCTGAAGCTCATGCTGCATTCCTTTGGAATTGCTTTACAGTGCCATCCTCTGCGGTGTAATCCAATGGCGGATTTTCAGGCGGCGGCTCCAACAGCTCAAGCGCAGCATCTCTCTGCACTTCCGACCACGCTTCGTTCATGTGATCATCTGCTGTCAGGAGATGTCTGCCGCGCAGCACCCATATTTTCAACATGCGCAAAGTCTGCTCAGCTGTTCGGGCGCGGGTGGTGGATTTGAGGTTTTTGCGGCAACGCTTGTGAGCGGGATGATTGCAGCTCATCTCCCATCCCACAGCTTGTCCATTTTTATAGGTCCGCACCGCATGGCCCATTCCGTAGTAGAAACTTGCCCTTGGGTTGTTGGCACGAGCAGCACCTGCTTTTGCTTTAGCCTTTGCCCTCCTAGCCCGTGCAACAGGAACAACAGCGCCGGGCGGGGCTGAAACATCAGATGACGATGAGGAGGAGGATGAGCTTGAGGAGGATGAATTTTCAGAACTCGGAGGCCCAACATCATGATCACTAAGACGCAAAGACTCTGGTGTTGGAGGAGTAAGATCACCCAAAGAAGCTTCTGGCGAAGACAAGGCTCCAGCAGCAGACGCATTCAAAGCTATCTCTTGGCTTTCAGTTGGAGGCACATGTTCTGCTGCATTAACATGTTCCCCATCATTAACGCCATCAAGAAAATCATCATGCTCATGGTCGCTGCTGTCTTCGTCACGCAAGTCATTGGCCTCCTGTAAATTCTGATCTGGCAAAGCATCCCCATCAACCTCAAGAGCATCTGCTATGGCAGGCACTTGTCTACGGCGGGCCTGGCGCGGACGCTTGACACGAGCTTCAACGCTTGCAAGTGCACCGGCCTCCCAGTCTTCCTCATTTACATGTCGAATTGCTCTGGCAATTTTTCGCACACGCTGGACAGGGGCCTTGCCTTCAGATAGCCCTTGATAAAAAGCCGCTGATTGAAAATGCGGTATTTCCGCATGGCCTTGGGCAAGGCATAGGAGGTATGGGAAAGAGATGGAATCATCACCAGGTCTGCTATGCTAAACCAAACCTTGTTGTCTGCATCAGCACGGTAAGGGGGCTCCGGCCCCTTATCTTTGACCTTGTGCTGCCAGCCATCATGATCTAGCAGCACCATCAGTTCCCAAACACTCCGCTCAGAAAGCTCCACATCATCCCTGATTGCCAATGCGTGGGAGGGGCTTCCAAGCTGGCAACCAATCCTACCACACGAAACACCATGTTCTGTCATGCACCATGTACTAAAGCGCTCATCCTCAGAAAGCTTCCTTGCCAAACCAGCAGCATCCAAGGCGCATAAGCATGAATGCTTTTCTTGAAAAGTAGGATCTCGCGCGTCCAGCTTGTAGCCCTGCTCCGAGGTTGATGGCAACAGTTCCTCAAGCAGAGAAGGGAGGACCTGGGGATCATTGGCTGACAACTGGCGAGCTTGCATTGAACTGGACCCCCAAAAGCCAAAGACTAGCTTCTCTCCAGACTGCCATTTGCAAATTGACGCTAACTCATCACAAGAAAAGCTGGCAAGGCTCAGCACAAAAGGTTGCTTCTGTTCCTGGTTCAACCATTCCAAAGCCATGGAATCGACTATCACTTGCCTCTTGCGACCCTGAACATGCAATGCACGATGGGGAGCCACAACAGTGTCTCCCGTCTCAAAGCCTGTCTCCCCTTCCACGGCAACTCGTATCATGCTATTCGGAGAAGTTCGCACAACGTGGAAAAAGAGAACATGTTGCACAGCCTGCCCAAACTGCGCAGCTTCGACCACACCATCTGCTTCAGAAAATGCATCTAAACACGCCGGCATGTCTGCCAACTCAACATCAAACCCTGGCAGGCTTAACTGGCATTCGATGGCTGGCCCTGGTCTCAAGCATTGCTGCAAGGTTTTCAGGACACCAGGGCGTAGCGGGATTGAGAATAGCTCGTTACTGTCGGCTTGAAACCTTGTTTTCAAATATTGGATCATGTACTTCTTCAGCAAGTCGAGTGAACTGGAGTGACGACTGGACATGTCCCGGATGCTTGGCCCAGCTCCCGGCAACACAAGTTGACCAGCTCCGTCATCTGGCGCAGGGCGCAGGGCAAAACGTTAACCGTTAACCCATGCAAACAGCAATCAGCAAAGATGCACCTATGTCACACTCACAGAAAGCAGGTGACATGAGTCAAGTGCGTGTTGGCAGCACACAAGAAAAACCGGCCTCGGCGATCATCTACTGCAGGCGCATGCCCATCTTCAACAACAGTCGGGCCCATGCCGCCTATGGCCAATGCATTGCCGCTGCCGGATGGTTTCATGTTGACAGGAGGTCCATCAGCTGCATACAAGCTAAAAGGATCTGCGTGATAAATCACTTTGGAGCGCATTGGATCTTGTCGCCTACGAACCATACCTTCGGCTTGTAAACTGGGATGGCCTGAAAGCCCCACTGCTGCACAAGCTGCGTGATGGTTGCGCGCAACTTGACAATACCACGCAAATTTCTCCAACGGCATGTTACCACTCTCTATGCCCTCTGCAATTTCCTTGGAGCGGACAAAGTAGCTTTGAAAATGCTCATTGTGATTTGGTTTGCCCAACCCATGGCGATGAACCTTGGCGTGCTGCCCTTCAATGGCGCGCTCCGATGTGGGCACGATGCACAAAGCACCGACAAAGGTTTGCAGGTCTTGCTTGTCAACCGTCATCAAAGACTCACCCTCCAACCAACTTTCGCAGGACGCTCTAAGGGAACCTTGCAGCTCCACAACAAGAGGATGCTGACATGTGGATTGGAGAGCATCACGGGCAGCCATTTGCGCTACAATTTCACTGGGATGAGCAATTTGCAAAATTTTCCAAGGAAACTCTTGCAGGTGACTGAGCTTCAGGGTGAAATAAAAGACGAGGTGTGCTCTAGCACGGTCGAACTCTTGCATGACAAGCCGTTTATCCTCTTCGTTAATGTCACGGCCCATCACCCGGACGACCTCCGCAGCACTGACAGCCCAAAGATCTTTCAATATATCTAGAAAAGCGCCGGATGAAATCTCTGCTGCGCGTTTGCCCCTCATGGGGCAAGTTTCAAACAAAGCTTTGACCTCTTGGGGAATGTGAATTTCGCCTCGGCGAGCCTGTTCCAATAAATGCCAGTGGCATGGGCAGGACTCAACAAATGCAATGTGCCTACGAATCAGAGCGCAAACCACCTCCATCATGGCAACCCATGCCCACCACAGGGGATTGTGAACAGCTGCTGAAATTTGCTGAGCAAGCTCAGCCGTGGCTCGCCTGTTCTCCTGCCCAGCATCTTCTTCCCCTCTTAGAAATATGGCTTCATCCCACCCCCAAGTCAAAGATTGCTTCACCTTGAGGATTTCTGGCAAAGAGAAAGCGACTGTGCCCCATCGGCCAGGATTGATCCAACCCTGAAACTTCTTGATATCCTCAGCAAGTTGTGGGCCTACGCCTCTCGAAAAGCATCTCTGCAAAAGCTTTGGGCGAGTGTCTCTTTTGCGAAGCAGCCTGCACACTTGCTGCGCCAGAAAAACGTAATCTTTGTACTTGTGAAGCACATCTGCAAAACCCTTGGTTGCATTGTCAATCACGTGAGGCAAACCAGCCATGCCAAGCAAGCGTGGAAATCTAATTTCCAAAGGTTGCGGAACCTCTTCAAAGGCATCACCTGCATAGCCTGCATGATTGCCGTCAACAACCACAGCTGCATTCTGAGGATCCTTAAAAGCGTCATCAAAAGGAGCGTTAACTTCTACAGGCCTTGCTACCGGCACATCAGGCAGGTTAGGGCTAGGGCCTGCTGAGAGCAGGCCGGCATCAAAGTCAGATGTGTCCTCGAACCAAGTTGTTACGTCTTGCGCCAATACAGATTCAAGATTAGAAAGCAAACGCTCAACACCATAATCACTTGCGACAGTCCAAATGCTGCTTGCCCAATCACTTAGCTTGGCCTGCGAAAAAGTTTCTAGACGGGCTGCGTGAAGGAGTGCCCACAGCTTGTGTTGGAAACTGGCGGCCCCGAATCCTATCAAGACGGCCGGCAACGCATGCACCGACACATGCTGTTGAATGTCGCTCATATTTGCTCTGGTTTGCGCAATGAGTTCTTCATTGTTGAAATCCCAATCCACGGCACCTTCATGATTTGCTTGCCAAGCACTAGCTAAAGACAAAAAGCATTTCAGCAATCGTGGCAGATGCTGCGGCTGAGTCTCCTGCACCAGTCCCATTTGATAATCCCGCCCAAACTGCGGAGAAGAGTCCCACATTAAATATCTCACTTTTGCCGGAAATTGTTTGTTCAGAACGCGCTTGTGCAGCATGAAGCCAACATCCATTGTCAAGCGGGCACGGCTAATTTGGCTCTTGTGCATTTTGCGAGTCTGCTGCAACAACGCTTCGCCAAAATCCTCAAGCTCAGGGCCCATGACAACCTTCAAAGCCTTGCGGAGGACAGCTTGTAACTCCCCTCCATCTCGCAACTTATCTGCCAGCATGACTAGATCAATCATCTGAGAGAACACTGCTAGCCTAGTTGGAAGCTGACACGCGTGAAGCTGGTCATCTCTCTTCTGCAAACTGCACAACCACTGAAAAAGCATGTGCTCTTGACCAGCCAAACCATCCTGCAAAACACGTCGCAAACCACCTGCAAGAGCACTGCAAGATGTCATGGAAAAACCTGTCACATCTGCCGGGCTGGGCCGTCGGGTAGCCTGAAAAGCATCAATGAGACCCTGGTTGAACATGTCCAACATCCACTTCTCGGCACGCCACCAGCCACGGCTTTTGGGCGAAGGGACAAGCACATGCTGCGCCATGGATTGCATGTAACACGCTGCAAAGGGCTCAGGCACAAGAACTCCCAGGTGGTATCCCACATCCCTCTCTGCGGCCAACCAACCAGGAATGTGTGGCATCATGCTGCAAAGTTCATCCACAGTTTGCTGCTTCAAAACAACAAAAGCCCGATTGAAACGCTTGGCCTGATGATGTGAGGCTTGCACTGGATCAGGCAGCGCAGCGCAAGACTGAAATTTGAAAAACCACTGTTCATCACCAGGAACCCCCAATCTTTGCCAATGCCTGTACTGTGCTCTGTCCAGCTCGTCCAAATCAGACATGTGACTGTAGATGAAATCAACAGACACATCAACAGCTCCGAAAATGAATGGCACATGTTCGTTCTTCAACTCATACGGTATGGTCTTCATGAAAGCCAGAACCTCTTCGGAATAAAATGTCATTTGTACTTTGCGCCTCATACGCTTGCCATTGTTGAAAGGCAAGGGCTGTGGGTCCAAGCAACGCCTGCTCTGCTGCCCGGACAACACCCAAAGAACTACCATAAGCAGCCCTGAGAAAATCATGGCCCAACCATGTTGGTTCAACCGCGGCCGAAGTAAAGCTGTAAAACGAATATCATGAGTTCAAGAACACAGCTGAGTCTTCTGACCGTCTGCAAGGGAAACTGTCATGGCATGTGCTTGTGTTGCTTGCTGTCCAGTCTGGAAACACTACGAAGAAACTGCTGATGAAGTTGCAAGTTGCAGACCATCAAACAAACATCGCTTCTCCAAAAATGCAAAATCTTGCGCAAGTAGAGATCAAGTGCAGCCCGTCACACATGCCAAGCATTCAATCTTTCAGGGCGCTCGGATGAAACTCAAACTTACCCACCTCCCTGCCCGGGCCTAACCCAACACCCAACCCGTTCTAGTTGAGTTTGACCCTGTGCGTCGACAGGTCCGCTGACAAAACCCATGAAAATAATGAAGCCCTTGCGGTGTGACTTCTGCGCATGTGTGTCTCTGCTCTTGCTCCTTCCATTCCCTGTCAAAGTTGCGTTCCTTCCCTTCCTGACGCCGGGCGACCTGGTCAACCTGTTCCTCCCCTTGCCCTAGTGGACCCAGCCTCTCCTCCCACTCGCTTCAGGCTATGCTTGTGCGTGCTGGTCTCCCCTGCACATTGCGGAAAAACTGCCTGTCAACCTAGCCTGCTTGATCTCAAATGAAAATAGAACATCTAAAATCTCACTCATAGTCTCATAGTGCCGCACACAGCCGCGCACAACACAGCTTAGAAAAGTGTAGATTCGTTACGATATCAGGTTTTGGGCTTAGGGATGGGTGTTGAGGGTGTTTAGGGTAGATTAGGGAAGGTTTATTTTCTGCAAAGGCCAACTTAAGGTGGTAGAGGGTTTTTTTTCTTGCTCAGAATGACTCCAAGGTTCCCAGTCTGAAACACAGGGCAACGAGTACCTTCGCTCAACTGGCCAGAATACTATAGTCACATATTCTCAGGACCCCCAAGAAGGGACACATACTTTTGGAAAATCCCGTCAACCCACAGAAGACTATGGTTTCGCAGCCTTGGGGTCTAACACCTGTAGGTACAAATAAATTATCGTTTCTAACACTCCTGCCTGGAATGGCAAACGCTCGCCTGCTTTACGATGTCCCCTTATAAGTTCTAACCTCGAAATCTGCAGGCATTGCTTTAAGTGAGCGTAGTCCAAACTCCAAGTATCCCCCTTAATAAGCCTTATGCTACTCCGCAATATAATCCCCTATATTCCCCCCTTTATGATGTTTAGACTATACCCAAAACCCTAAATAGTAATTTCCATTAAATTTTCATTATCCCTATATAACACCATATAACCCCCCTTTATAACCCTTTAAGGTGTTCATGTAGTGTTGGATCTGGCTTTTCCTTTCCTTTATGACGTTGCAGTGGCCTTCCCAAACCTTTAGCCGTAAGCGTTTACCTCCATAACTCCAGTCATCCATGTAACCCCGCTGTAATGTGGGAACTGTTTCGCGACAAAGCACTATGAACCCTAGGCAATGCAAAGGAACTGAATTATTTGCGTAGAAGATTTGCCGCCCCAACTTCTTCTTCTGCTCAGGCATCTGTATGCAACATTTTTTCACAGGTCACGACATCCAGCCACATCCAGTCTTCATGACACCCGTCCGTCTAGGTCCATGCTCTGTATCAAGCTCATGTCCTGGAGTCTCGAGTGACGTGCAATGTACAATCTCCGACTAGTTACCGAGTCAACCCGGTCCTCACGCATCTTTGCGATGGAATCCGTGAGGTGATGCAGAGCATCTGCGTGGTCAGCGAGGCAGCGCATTGCCACCTACTGAGCAGATGCGAAATGTCCAGTCCCGATGTGTAGCTCAAAACTCTAAAACCCCGCACATGCACGGCCAAAGCAGCTTTGCAATATGCGACCGACGGCCGTGCCTAGGTTGAGGGTACAGTTTCAAGGACCCAGCAATTAGGCAACATACTGTATTCACCGTTTGTATACCCAGTATACCCATGTTGTAACTCGGGACCGGGAAGTTACCCATCCCAAACCCTAAACCCTAAATAGCAGCCATTCTTTTTTTCCATTGTTCTTATATGGTTCCCATGAATTAGTACCAGCCACCTGCAGGTCGCAGCACATCTGCGCTTGGCTTTTTGCCTTGTAGAGAGCCACAAGCTCCCACAGAATTTCAACCTGGAGTCGTGTTTTCCAGGGCCAAGGGAGTCCTGGAATAATGCAAAATGAAAAGAGTTTTAGGCTCTGGAAAGGAAACTGGGTTCATGAGGGGTGAGGGCAAAGATACGAAGCATGCCATACGTTAGGCCGTTAGGCGATCCCCCACCCGCTTGTAGTTCCTGCACGGGATAATGGCAAGTCTATTTGGGTCTTTCTCTCTCTCTCTCTCTCTGCCTATTCTCGCCTTTGTAAGCCATGGAGGAGAATTGACCTGGGTTTTATTGCAGGAAAGATGAGGAAGGAACATTGCGTCTGAATCAACTCATTGCTCAGACCGGGCGTCTTGCCGGGCACTCAGGGGTTCTGCATATCCAAAAGGCCAAGACTAGTCTTGATACCAAAGATTCAACCCTGTTTCGTCCAGGTCGTCCGAGATTGCACGCAACCTATGCGCAGATTGTGCCCTTTTTTCCTCATCGCGCTGCACTCGCTTGTTCATGAAGATCCGACACGACCGAGAGCGAATTTCGGAATGGACGTGAGTATGGTTTTGGCATGGATGCCGTGGCGATTCCGCATAGTCCCAGCATAATGTCGGGCAACTACGTTACATTGCGTGGATGGCGGACGCGCAATCACGCCGCTGTTCAGCATGAAGCAGCGTGCAGTAGTGCCCTGCGCGCAGTACTTTCACAGTGACCATTTCTGCAGCAAGTGCTGGTGCATCGTCGTGCGCTCATTTTGTCCTGTGCCTCAAGCATGATTAACAACAGGAAAACCCTGAAACAAAGCTGTGCCAGGCTTTACGAGTTCCGACTTTTCGGCACGCACCTCACACACATATCAAGCTGCAACTGCGCTTTGTAACCGTGTCGCACTATCTCTTCCATGTGGGGACCATGGGGTTTCTAGCGGGGTTAAGGAACCTGCTTGAAAGGGTTACAATAGAGTTATAATGGGTGTATTCACGGGATGTGATACTGCTTTACTACCTGAGGGCCCCTCAGCATAGAGGAGGCGCGCGTAAAAACAAAGGCGGACATCGAGGTCAGGAATCCGGACACCACTATGCCTCAAACCCTAACCCCAAGACCCCAAATCCAGGTGAGCCATAATCTAAATCCTAGTATCCCCCTTAATAACCCTTATAGTAGTACCCTATCTACTAGCCTAAGGAGCTTGGATTATAGCTCACCTCCTACAAGTAGTCCACGGCCCTAAGACGAATAGCTCTGAAGCATAAGCATGCAGAATGCATACGATGTATGCACCAACAAATTGACATCCCAAAATCCTAAAGCTTGGGACTTGGGCCTTGGGCCTGTAGCCGGGCATAGCCGCCGCCCTCTCAGCCTCCCTGTCCCTACCTCAGAGGGACGGTGCAGGACTTCGAGCTGAGAGGTTAGGATTTATGGGTCCTTGCTTTTGGGGCTTAAGATTTAGGGGTCAGGTTTATGGGTCCTTGCTTTTGGGTTTCAAGACTTAGGGTTTTGGGTTGTGGGTCCTTGCTTTTGGCGTCCTACGACAGAGATTTCTACAAATTTGTGGTATACTAGGCGGAGAGACTTCGCTTTTGCCAAAAACGTTGTAGATTGCAGTGGCAATGCCCATCCAGCTGCTCCTACGTCAACCCTCTCTCCAAACCCTAAACCTTTAATTAAGCCCGAGAGCCCTGAACCCGAACCCCTAGACCTCCCTACCTCCCAGGGAGAGAGCGGATGGATAGAAGCTAGCGGCCCAGTGGTGGTCGATCCAGAACATCCAGATTACAAAGGGGCACACGTAGAAGCAAACAACACAGGGAAACTTACGCCGATCATAAAAGGCTATGCTGTATGCTCACCAACACTCATGGCGTAAAATCACCAGATGGGCAGATAGGAGATGGGCGATGAATGTGGTTATCGGTAAATGGAAAGCCAAACATCACAAAACCCTGGTCAATTAATCCTCAGAAACCGGCAGGTTCAGGTCCAAATCCGCTGGATCAAAGCGCACGCAGGCCGCATGGGAAACGACCGCGCGGATCCGCGCCTCACGACCAAAACGCCCATCGACCTCTGATGATACATTGGCTGCACTTGACGAGGCATGACGTAAGGACGTAAGGAGGCGAAATAGGAAAGCGCAAAACACGCATGATATATCGCCAATTGGAACGCCAGGAAGAATAGAGTGCGGTGGATCCGCGAAAGAATCACGGATGAAGCAGGACAAGAACAACAAAGTATGTGGAAAACTATTGGATCCCCGGATTCCAGAGTCGTAAAAGTCGCTTAATAGTGGGAGGTAAGCAGGTTCCTTGGTCACAAACCCGCGCCCACATTAGAGATCACTTGGAGTAGCAACAATGGAAGGGGGGCCAGGTGGCACCAGCTCAGATTGATGCACTGAACGCTCGTATCCCATTGTGGGAAAGACACTCTGACCACAACGCACTCACGTCAGAAGAATTGCAGGGAGCTATCTCTAAATTTTGGAAAACCAAGGCACCTGGGGGAGCGCGGAGACGTCCCCAAAGAGTGGAAGGAAGCTACAGTCATCTCAATCTATAACAGCAAAGGCCTGGACACCGATCCCTTTAATTACCGGCCAATATCCTTCTTGAGCTCTTTCTACAAACTTTTTGCCTCAATGCCACAAGCATGCTGAGCATCCATACACGAGGGGGACCTGCGGAAATCTCAGTATGGACTTAGGGCAAGAAGGGTGCAGTCCATCCCGTCTTCATACTAAGAAGGGCCATGGAGTGGTCGGAAATGACAGCAACCCTTTTGTATTTCCTGTTTCCCGACTGAAACCATATTTCGATAGCATGGACCACAACTCCATGATGACAGCTTTGGCCAGATTCGGCCTTTCATCAAGAGCCCTAGCCATCATCAGGTTGCTGTACCAAGACCCTTCATGTTACACCAGCTCCACCAAGGGTGACCAAGCGCACGGAGAGGTAGGATCAGGTATAAGACAAGGATGCCCCTTGAGCCCGTATGTATTCATCATGGTACTCACAATCATCTTGTAAGATATGGATGATGCTCGTTCAAGTAAAGGGGTGGCAACCAATACATGGTCGGTAGGTAGGCCTACGTACGATCTTCAGTATGTCGATGACACCCTATTGGTCTCTGACCACAACGCAAATGAAGTGCATCCTACAGGAACTTGAAAACCAAGCCTCCATGTATGGTATGCATCTCAACCAAACCAAGACGGAAATCCTACATGATCCCCGCAAGTACCCTCCTAAAGTGAGGCTTGCGAACGGGACCCAATCCCGACCACAACGCACATGAAATACTGAGGCAGTATGGTTAGCTGAGAGAAATCATTTGACACGGCATTCAAACACAGAGCGGGTATAGCAGAAACGGCCGAGTTGTTTGAAACAGTTCGCTATCCAGAAAATCTAAGCTTAAGATATTCCAGTCCGTATTTGTATCTATATTGACCTACGGACTAGAGGCCCCTCATACCTCAGGATAAATTCCTTAAGAGAGTTGATGCGTATTATATCAGAGCTTTTGAAGCGGATAGTAGGGATAGAGGCCTCATACTACTCCAGAGTCCCCAACAGGGAAGTTTGGCGTAGAGCTAGATATCCTAAAATGCCCTCAAAATTTCTGCTTCAGAACCAGTTTCAACTCCTTCAACAGGTTTTCTTGGCCACAGTGACCCCCTCAAAAACGTAGTATTCAACACAGGTTACACAGATCGGATCAAAACTACGCCTAAGAAAAGGAGGTAAAATACAGTTTTATTGGATAGAGATACGACGCACATATTTTTCCAGCAGGAGTGGGGCCAAAACTCGGGTCGGAGTATACTTTGTGTTAGCACTCTTTACGCGCATTACCAAGAGAACTCAGAGCTTCTGGTAAACTTCAACACCCTAAGTCTCTAAACACGAAGCGATTTCTTTGCCGGGCCGGGTCCCCGGGGTCCCAAGCACAAAATTGCCATCGACTTCTCCCAACAAGGTCCCTTTTCGGGGAGCCCCCATAATAAGGAGTCTAGTATTTAGGAGGCTATGTTGAGTTTAGGGTTTAGGGCTTGCTATTTGAAAATCAAAGGTACTCAGTTATCCAGTACAAACCTCCATGTCCCACATTCCCAAGACCGGAATGTTCTATTTCTCGTCTATCGGCTATGTGATAAGAGGCAGAAAGCAAGAGATGCATCTTGGACACCGGTGTATGGGGAATTTTGCCACTGCTAGAGACATGGCTTGAAAAATGACGTCCACCATTTGACAGGGCTGCAAGGTCAACAGGTTTGTTCTTGCTTTCGTGAGGCGAGAAACTTGTCATGATGTAGAACCAAGCCCTAAACTCACTGACCGAGTTGCTGTTGTATAACAGCCAGTTTAGGGGTAATGGAAAATCAGATGAAAAAGAACATGGAAAATGAAATGGACACCGGGATTGCTGTTTCACAACCATCACCAAACAGTGGCTATACTAAAGCCCAGGGTACCCACGTATCAAGCACGTGGACTCTCTAGTTTGTTCAATTGCTGCAGTGGCCTGGCCATCGTCTGCCAGGAGGTATAGTGGGTCGGGCTTTTTACAGGGTTCTTGTTGAAATACTGTTAAAAATGATTGTTTTTCATCTATGTTAGGCACCGTTATACATAAAACCGAAGAATTTTGTTCAACAAGAACCCAGTTTAGGTGACATACCCGGACTTGTAGTTTGTGCGGCTGGGCTTCTTGTAAAGCGTGTGCTAGTTCTGGGAACCCACCTTCAAGAGCCCAAATCCTTTGCTATTTTAGGCAACCCTGGACCCTAAACTGTGAGAACCCATTCACACTCACCAGAGTCTTGCTGCTAAGGTGTCTACATGGACTGCCCGCGCTAAAGCCCTTCCGTAGAATCTTCAGTGGTCTTGTATCCGTCAAAGTGATGCGGTTCAAATGAACCATGCTTTTCCACGTCTTGCAATCCCAACGGTCAATTTTTGAGTCCTGAAGCCCTTAAGGTTCTGAAGTCATATTCGAAATTTCAAACCCTGCAGCTGAATTCCAACGCATCGAGCTCAAAACCGCAAAGTCATTCAAGCTGAAAAGACGAATCTCAAGTTCCCGCGGAAATAGGGTACCCCCCCAATAGGACGGACGCCTTGAGAGTGATTTTGTCAACTATGTTAGGCAGCGGTAGAGTTCTTAACAAGCAGAGGAATGGTAATTTGCGGGTCATGTAGCTAAATAGTATATACCTGGGCCCCAAAGTAGGTACATGGGAACCCTTTTGGGCCTTAAGTACATACTAGATACCTACATGGATCCTTTGGGCTAGTTTCATCCAGCGGCTGCTCTCGCCATTGAGCGGTCCTCGAGGAGGCGACTTCTTCTTCCTCTCCTCCTCTTATGGGTTTAGGGTCGAACAGCACAGTTTGTGCAGGAGCGTTAGGCGTGACCTGAAGAAGAATGAAAAGGAGCTTCACAGTGATGCAATCGCAGGAACTGCAACCCAAAAGTATAGTAGTATAGTGCCTTCCATTATGCTGCCCACTCAGTCAGCTACGCTGCAGCAAGCCACCCTCCACGATGTCTTTCTTGACACTGAGGTTTTACGGGGACTCTGGACAGCTTCCAACAACACATGAGCACAACACCCAGGGCGACATCATGATGAGGATCATCAAGAAGGAGGAGTAAAGAAGGCCAGGCAGTAAACCATCGTTTGCATTTTCATCCTCATTCTGGAGCGCTTCTGCAACCCTTTGGAGAAGAGCCGGATGACTGTCTACAGTGTCCCTCTCAAGAGCTTTGACTGCTTCAAGGGCTTAGGGTTTAGGGTACAAGTTTAGCTTCCCATTGCGGGTGTGTACATAGGATGCCCGGGCCCGGGCATGCTGACCGAAGAGGCTAGCTTCCGCAAATCTCCCACTAAGATTTTAAAAGTTTACAGAGGGAATCTCTCTATAGTCCCACGGAGAATGCCAGCTGAAAATGGACCTAGACCTTGCACATGGAATGAGAGGACAAAGAAAGAATTTCACTGCCCTAAACCCTAAACCCTGTGTAAGAAGTTCATAGAGGCTTCCCACACTCAACTCCACAACTCCCGGCCCACGGACTTCATAGGCCTATACCTTTGGTGGACCCCCCACCCAGTAATAGTGACTATAAGGGATAATAAGGATCATATTAGGGTCCTCGTATATTCCTATTATACCACTATTACAGGGTGGGGGTTCCTCCTAACCCATACCCGGAACAGTAGTTTCCATTTTCTTTTCCATGATCACTATATAACCCCAATATATACCCTATAATCCCTTTTTTAACCCATTATAATAGTTTCCATTTTCTTTCCCTATATGACCCCAATATACGGAAAACGGAAGGCTGCAAGAGGGAGTCCTTGGACTTTCGGTGCTCCTCATACTGCTTCTGCAACCGGTCAAGGTTCTCCTGGTGGAGCTCAGGTCCAGGAGTCGTAGGGGTTGTATAGGGTTTGGGGCTTAGGGTTTAGGGTTTAGGGCTTAGGGTTTGGGGCTTAGGGTTTAGGCAGCGGGTGCCATCAATAGGAAAAGCTTTTGAACCATGCACCTTCAAGTGTTTTGACGATGCTTCAACGACTCATCATGGGCATGAGATGTGTGCAGTCTCCGTTGTGATTGGGAACCACATTGCGAAAAGCAGGCTATAATAATGTGGTCTCCCCCACATCCCTACCGGCTTGAGCAATGCGCAGCTGATGAAAGCAATAGGGATGACAATCTGTAACGACCTGGCTCAGACAGTCATAGGGAACGAAAGAACTATTATGTTAATGCGCCCCATCATGAGGCCTGGACTAAACTTATAGTATATTCGTTAAAGGTCCCCCTCAGCCCCTTCCCCCGCCAACGTTGAGCCATAGTCTAAACTCCTAGTATCCCCTTCATAACCCCTATAGTAATCCCGTATGTAATCCTACATATACCCCCTTTAAGGAGTTTAGACTATCGCTCATATGTCAAATCTACCACCCTGTTCTTGAAGTCCCTACTAATCCAGGAGGCCACGCAAGGGGCGGAGGGAAGCCGACCTAGCTGGCTGCACAACACTGCATACGTACAATGAGAAGGCTTGGAAACCCCAACTCCAAAAAAAAACGTAATATCATGTGTTTATGAAAGGGTCCTGCGTTTGAGCGTGGCTGTACCAAAAACGCCCGTTTATATCCTCTCCTACTCAAGAATAAATGCTTAATGTCCCCCAAATAGGACGAAATTATGTAGGTGTGTGTATATATACATACACACGCACACACACACACATATATATATATATATATGTAATCATGTAATTGTATCGGAGATTCTTTACCATTGGGGGAGTCGGAGGGTTCATTATTAGGGGAGGTGAGTACGCAGGCGCATGATACCTTGTAGTGAGGGCCAGCGGCTAGAAAGATCCAGAGGTTGGAGGCGGGCCAATCAGTGAGAACCACTCAAATACTTGTGGGCTGCTAGGCCCCAGCCTTACACGGGTACTGTTTGAGAGATTGGCAAAGAAGGCACACACCCCTTTCAAGCGTTCAGGTTTATAAACAGGTTTGCCTGTACTGTTGCCTCTGAGCTATAAGCGGCCAAGCGCACATAGGATTCAACGACTCAAAACTCGCTGAGCATACCGTCCTACTCACAGCACGCTCGGTGCGCTTTATCGGAAACCTAGGCAGATCGCCGAAGGCCAACCAAAGCGCTCAAATCACAGGGTCGGATTGACCCCTAGGGGCTGTTGGAGCCCATTGAGGCTTTCGGGGGATCCGCCTGAGATGCCCATATACTCTCAACTCCTTGATGGGCGGCTGAAACCCTCAGCCCCGAAAAGCAATCCGTAACCATAACGGCAAAGTTCAAAAGTCCTGTGCAAACACCACCTGCGTAGCAGCGGTGAGGCGGTGCGCGAACTTGAACGAGTTCAGCAAGTAAGGACCTGGATTCGGTGTCAGGCGCTTGGAGTTTGCGGGTCGGATCTAATTTCTCGGCAACAACTGCGGCTTTCTGGAATATGCAAAGACGGAAATACATACTTCCGCAGGGGCACCATTTGAGGATCTGGTCCTAATCTCTTCCCGAACGGTTTGGAGCTTTGCGCGCGGCGCAGTGCTTTGTGAAGACTTCCCGGCTTGAGATCTCTTAGCAACGCTTGAGGGTTGAGTGCTATGGGTAGTTCCAACAGTCGGGGTCCCCTTTTATGTGCCCCCCAAATACCACGGCATCCTTGGTATAGGCGGCCTCCAAGTGAGACTCCTGATTTTGGGAAGCCCCAGCAAAACCCCAATAAGGGGTCTCTGCCATGCTAGTCAAATTTCAGCTGATGCATGCTGATGCCCAGAACAACGCACCTCCTTCAATGTTTAAGATGCAAAAGGCAACCACGGGAGAGGACTGGCCCAAACTAGTGGAAGCCGAAATTTACATCTATAATGAAAAAACCAGCTGGGCCAGGCTTGCTCAACCCTAGCATCAAATCGACGGTTCTGCGCACAGTTGCAGCGGGATGAATGTACGGTTCTGCAGGGCATGCCCTGGTTGTGCTGCATGGTATTCTCACGCGTAATACGCAATCATGGCAACAGTGATGGGGGTAGCCGCGGCTGTCATCCTCGCCGTACCTTTACAGATGCTGAAATTACCAGCCCAGCACCGGTCGCAGCGGCAGTAGGAGAGGAATCAGTTGTAGCCCATGCGGTGATGGTTGTGGTGAAGGTGGCGGCCGTGGCAGCATGTAGCAGCGGCAGCGGCGGCAGCAGTAGTAGTAGCGGCAGCAGTTATGGCGGCAGCAGCAGCGCAGCAGCACTGTCAGTAAAGAAGCGCGATGGCCGTTGTTGCCCCTGTCAACGACTATCACCGCTGTGTAAGGTTGTACCCAGAGTGGGGCTACCTGTTTCCATGTTAACCGCTCCATCCCTCACTTGGACCCTAGTACACGGTACTAAGTTAGGGCCAATCAGGGAATGACGCACCCTCTGCTCATCCATGGAAGAGCCACGGAGTGGTATGAAATGCCTGCTAACCCGCTCTACTGCCTGATTGAAATCAAAAATTCGATTTTATTGACCACAACTACATGTTACTTGCCTGGAAGAAATTCGGACCCTCCTCGCAGTATGCTGTACTGGTTCTTGGGTCCTTGAGGATCTTGATTGGGCCCTTCTTAACAACGGGATTGCAACCAACACCTGGTCAGCATGGAAGGAATTTTACTTACGATTTGGAATATGCATTAGGTGGACCCGACCCTGTGATAATGATAGTGGTATAGCAGGAGTATAAGAGGATCCTAATATATTTGCAATTCTCCCTTATAGTCACTATTACAGCGTGGGAGGTCCTCCTAAAATCTGCGCGTCGGACCTGCAGGAACTGGAGAAGAAACCTACTTGTATGGTATGTCTGTAAATCAGGCCAAAGCCAAGATTCTCCAAGACCCTACAAAGCCTCCCCCGCAAATCAACATCCTAGATGGCACACGGGTACCGACGACGGCTCAGGCTAAGTACCTGGGATCGAAGATTACGCCTACTCTGCTCCATGGACTCGACACCCTTACCCTGCACGATAATCATACAACGAGAACCGATGTGTATTGCGTTCGGTTGTGAAAGAGAATCCTGGGCATCAGTGCTTTAGGGGGCAGGTCGGCTAAAACTTTTAAACTGCAACTCATTGCTGCAGCCCTCTTCACCCGAAAGCCTCACCCCCACATACAATTCAACACCCCTATGTTGTACCTCCACCGCCCAAAGACCCAAAATGGGGGGCTTTACTTTCACATCTGCACAAGTTTTCTTATTTATGGATCAATATTGGATGTCCGCATATAGCCCAAGATCCCTAAACCACAAATCCTAAACCCTAACCGCCCTAAACCCAAAAACTCAACCCTGACCAAATTAGCAGAAGAGCGGTCCACTTCGCCCAGAGCTTCGTGCACCAACAGCTTGTCTCGCGCGGCGCTGAAGAAATTCACAGCCGCTTCAAGAAAGTCCGTGCTCTGACCTGGAATGGGGGTAAAGTTTTAGGATTTAGGTTTAGGGTTTAGGGTTCAGGGAAAGGGCTAGAGCACATCGGGGGATTGTATATATGTATACATATATATATATACATGTGTATATGGTCGGCTGGCTGCAATGATTGGCAAATACCCCTAAACCCTAAAGACCAATTTTGGGAAATATCCATTGTGGACACAGGTTTACACATGGGTTCATTCGGCACAGAGCATCGAGGTTCAGGCTTCGGGCTTGAGGATTGTCAAAGGTTTAGGTTTTAGGGTGTAGGGTGCTAGGACGGAACGGATGCGAAAAGAGCAGTGCACTTTGCTACAAGAATTGTGTGGCGGCAAGGCACAACAAATCTTGGCAGCTTGTGGGTGTACAACTTCATCCTTGTCAGGTTCGGAAATGTAATATGAACAGTCATTAAACAAGGCATGGACACTCAACGCCTTTCGAAGGGCCCTGAGATTGAAACCATGGGCCCCGGTACGGGCCCCTGAGACTCCCTGAACCTACCTGTAAGGGACCCTGGAGATAGGAAACATACTATACCCTCTCGACAAGCCCGTAATAAACCTATAGGAACCCTTTAGAAGTAGGTTACCTGATCTAATGGTAACCCCAGGGTCCCTGACAGTAACCCATTCCCTCTCAAAGCGTCTGGGCTAACTGTTAGGATCCAGGAAACAAGGTTGGGGGCCCATGGATCTATAGTCAGGACCATTGTAGTTAGGGGTCATACAAGGATTTTATATTGCTATACAGGAGTTATATAGGGTTTTAAAAAGAAAAACATACGTACATGAGCCGGGGAATATCAATCTGCTTTTGCACAGTCGACGGAAGGGATGCATGAGAGTCACTGGACTTGTCTGAATTTGCAGTTGTTTGAGCCTTTAGCTCGAACTGGACTTTGATATGGAATAGCCTTCAAAGATTACCCTGGAGACCTTCGAACATGAACACGTCTCCGAACCTTTCCCGAAATGTCACCGCCCATGTACACCTTTTGCTCAACTGAAGGAAGCCCTCATCTCCCTGCCATTCACCCAGAAAAGCTAGAGTGTATACTCCTTAAACGGGGTTACATAGGGGATTATATACGGGACTACTATGGGGTTATTAAGGGGGACACTCGGAGTTTAGACTGTAGCTCGGGGAAATGGAAACTCCCAAGAGGCCCAGAGCACGAGAGTAGTGCGCCATGTTAGAGCTCACATGTTTCCTTAGTCTGGGTTCCTGGGTTGCTGTAAGGAACTTAAATGCAGGTACTATAAGACAGGTAATGGTAAATAATGAGGTTTCCTTGTTATGGTAATTTACTAAAATTTCCATAGCAGCAACCCAGTTAAGTGAGCAATGTTGAGCTTATGCTGTAGACTGTGTCCGAGCCCTCCGTCCTGGCATACTGCTGTCCCCCGCTCCACAAATTTGTTGTGTTGAATCCAGGCGATGGCAATCCTAAACTTTAAGCCGTAGTTTAGGGTTTAGGCGGTTTAGGGTTCAAGGCTTAGGGGCACGGGAGAAAGCCCCAGGACCATGGGAGAAAGCGTGTAAATCAACACCAAAACATGGGTTTAGGATGGTTTAGGGTAATTAGCTAGACACGACGTGCTGAGCGCGGCTGCCTGGATAGGTATGTAGGGGAAGGCCGTGAGCACGGCTTCATAGACTTGTGAACGTTCAGGACGCGAAGCAGCTATCTACACATGGAATATCATTGGCGATTGTTTAGGGGGCCTCTGGGAAAGCCTACCCCAAGCCAGATGCCAGTACCAACTTTGGGCCCAGACAAAGGTCTGTAAGAATTGCGGCGCTTTCTTCAAAACATCTACCTGAGTCCACGTTGTCTTCATCCGACAACCCTTGCCAAGCCACTAAGCCTGTGCAACTTGAAAATGTGCTGCTCAAATCGCAAACACTGATGCGAAAAAGCCAAATCTTTCAGGCGTCAAGGCATAGTAGGCATCGATGCTGTCTGGCAAGAGGTTTTTGCCGAGGCCGTCCTGCAGTCAGCGGAACCACTTGACGGGTGGCGATGAGGCGAGGCAATTAGCCTAAGGTTGAGCGGGGTTTGGGCTTTTAGGGTCGATTTGAGGAGGTGTTTACACATGGCCCATGAACAAAACGTGATCTTTAGAATGATGCTTATAGGACTTGAGGCGGGCACCTTCCCTTCGGGTCTGTGCTTGGATGCGTACCGAGATTGGCGGATACGGCTGTGAAAGAAACCCAAAATCAAAGTTCCGCATTCAGGAGTGCTTGGACTCTGTCCGAACTTGCCGTTCATCCGGCCTTATGCTAGCAAGGAGGTAAGTAGTGGACTCCGATTTAGACAATCTTAACGCCTGTCGCATTGCAACACCCACCAACAATATGGCAGCTTCTGGAGGAAGCAAGCCATTGACCACTCAGTCTCCTGCTGCATCCAAAGCTGCAGACCTTCCTCACTATCCAAAGATGGTTCTGTGCTCAGTCCCTGTCCCTGTCACGCGACAAGACGTGTAGATGCTTGAGTTTGCCTTCATTCTGGCCAAACGCGGGAAAGCAGAACCCCACGTCTAGGCACGCGCAAAACTGTTCTTGGTATACCTGTGCGCTCTCGTCCCGTCCTTTCGAAAATATACTACAATACAGACCCTGTGACATGTGATAAGGGGTCCACGGCTCCAACCGGGCTACTAGATTCCAAATGAGCTACAGTCTAAGCTCCTTAACGGTGATTCTGCAGGGGATAATATGGGGCAGTATTGTTGGGGTTGTTAGTTAAGGGGGATACTTGGAGTTTAGACTAGGGGGTTTCCAAAATTAGGGCCTCTGTTCGGGCTCGGAAAACCACATCAAGGCTCCTGCTGCAGCGGAAGGCGACTTTGCAACGCCTCCTGGTAAACCTGGGTTTAGGGTCTAGGGTTTCGGATTGCTGCCAACTATTAAAGGGTATATTGACACTTGCATGACCGAAGCAGGGTCTAGGGCTAAGGGTTTGGGATTTAGGGCTACTGTAATCGAGGACATCCCATTACTTACTATATACACAAGGGTCCGGAATTATTTGGTGAATTTTGTTTGTTTCTTTCCTTTTCGAGGGCAAATGTGAGGACGCTCCACGCCAGAGCTCGATTTTGACTACAAAGGTGAGGCTGGATTTTGAGAAGTGTCAGGGATTGTGGGAATCGGGGTCGCAATCCTCGTAACCGTCGGAGTTTTAGACCGCCGGATTAAGTTGCAGAGATTGAGGGGTCGGGCTCGCAATCCTCGTGCTGTGACTGTCCTCGCTTTTGGACCCTCGGATCCTCTTGGAGTTTGGAAAGTGCCAACAATCACAGGGTGTGCGGGCATCGCACTCGTGATCCCCGTAGCTGGCGTTGGTTTTGGACCTTCGGATCCTTCGGAAATAGGATTTTGGCAAGCCCAGAGGCTGCTGATATTGTAAATTACAATATTGGGAGCCCATCTAGAGCTTGCACATACTGTAAAATGTAAAGTTGGGAGCTCATCTGGAGCTTGTAACAATTACAGCATTTGAAGCTCTTTAGAGCTTGCAGATACTGGAAATGACATTATTTGGAATTCTTTTGCGTTTGCAGATACTTGACATCACGGCATGCCAGCTGAATTTCTTGGGGTTTGCTGATGTATGTTGAAAATTACAGCATTTGGAGCTTGGAAAGGAACGTTCGCTGCGAGTTGCATTTAGAGAGATTTTCGTTTGCTGCGCGGTTGGATGGCGCAGTCCCCCCTTTACCAAGGCCCTTTGCACAGAACATGATCCGCTCAATCGTCCCTTACCCCCTCTTACGGCGCACAAGGCAATGACATGGTTTTGTATATCGTAAGATGCCGTTAATTGGTGGCAGTAGCAAAGCAGGGGGTTGCGGGGGTGCTGCCAACCCCGTTCGCAAAGAAAATGATCCGCACAACTCTGCCCCACTGCAAACATGGTGATGAACCTGAGCTTTTACCGTAAGCATGGATGGCTTCAACAAAGCGGGGAAAGCGGGGGGGGCGCGCGCAGCCCCCACCCCACCATCACCTACTGCAAACATGCTGATGACATGATTTTTGCCGGAAGCATGGCTGTCCTTAAAAAAGCCGGGGGGTTGGGGGGCGCGCAGCCCCCCCCCTCCCCTTTGCAAACAAAAAGATCCGCACAGCTGTGCCGCATTGCATACATGGCGGTGATGTGTTTGTGTTTACCGTAAGCAAAGATGGTTTTCCGCTAGCGGCAGCTTTGCTGAGAATGTGTTGCTTGTTTGCATCTCAATAGTATTCTGAATAAGAAAACTCCCACTTTAACTCAGCAAACCTGGCAAGCAAAAGTCGGACGCGCGAAGCCTACCCTCTGTTGTGGGCAGGGGAGCGGTGCACCCACCTCCATCTACCGCAGTACCTTCCCGCTAGTGGCAGCTTTTGCTTTGCTGAGTGTGTGTTGGTTGGTGGCATCTCAAATGGTATTCTGAATATGAGAAATTCAAGTAGGCATGAACCGTAGAGCCCCCAAGAGGCCAAAACAAACACTCCAGCACACAAGAAGTAAAAAGAAATAAGCAAACAGCAAGAAGGCTGAAAGCAGCGAGCAGGAAGCAGAGCGTAGTCAACAAGAAAGAGGAAGCTAAAAGCAGCAGAGGAGAGGCAAAATGCAAAATGGAGAAAGCAGGAAGCAGACCGTAGGCAGCAAGAAACAGGAAGCAACAAACAAGAAGCAAAAAGCACAAAGCAAAAATCGCAATGCAGAAAGCAACAAGCAGAAAGCGAGCTGGAAGCCAAACACCAACAACCAAATCAGGAAAAGAGGAAAACGGCAGAATGTAAAAAGCAAAAAGCAGCAACTGGAACCAGAGAAGGGAGTAATAAACAGAAACCAAAAGGCAGGACTTTACAAACACACAACAGTTCCCCCTCAAAAACAATTCCTCAAGATTCCTCAAAAAATAGGATTCCCCCATAATATGGTAACATAACTTAAGTTCCTCGACAGCAACCCAGACACTGGTCTCATGGCGAAGGTCACGTGAGCCAGGATTCGCCTCGCCATGCTGCCAGGAAAGGACTAACTTGGGTACTGCCCCGCCCCAAGTAACAGTCTATAGTAGGGGTCCTATTAAGGGCTATATATAACCCTATTATACGCATTATCCAATTGTTACTGAGGGGGGGCAGTACTGAAACTATAACATACCTACTTTAGTCCTAAGCCTGGTGACAGCAGGCTTCCCTAAAGGGTCCATGTAGCTATATGGTACATATATACCTGGGCCCCAAAGTAGGTATATGGAAGTCGCAAATGTCTGCGGTTCCACAGGCAGGCAAGAGCGTTGATATCTTTTCTTCAAATCTCTTTCTACGGGTCGGGTGGCGGGTTTGAGAATTTCATTGCGTTGACATTGTTCAAGCAAACATGCCGAGTTTCATGAAGAGTCACCCAAAAAGCAAGATTATGTTTTGAGTTGCCCAAAGCATGAAATGCAAAAGCCGCTATTCACTATTTGGACGAATGTTGCTTCTGCCTTTCGTTTCGCTACTGCTGCTCGACTGTTGTGAGGATTGTATAGGGCCCCCTCCCCTCGAGCCCAAGCAGGTCTTTCAGTCTCAGTATCCTACAGCATCATATTCCCCAAACTTTTCCGAATCGGGCATTTCTATTTTGTGGCCAGTCGCCAGCCTAAACCGTAAACCCTAAACCCTAAACCTAAATCCTAGTCCTAAACCCCCCGGGCAGCCGCCAGCCTCAAATAATCCAAATTGCTGAGCTCCAACGGGAAATCCTGCAACTGGCTGGGACTTTGCTCGACACATGATAGCAGATCAATCTTTTGCTCCTTGCTTCCAAGTGTCATCATACTGTTATACTAGTAATCTTAGAACGTCGTTTAGTGTATTATGCCTTTTTCTACCTCCATGATTGTATCACATGGATGTTGTTCTAAATTCTAGTGCCGATTCCCCAGCATTAGGGTTTCCTTGCAAGAGCTCTTATGCCGTCTTGCGCCCCTGGGGAGTTACACGCATTGCAACATAAATCCGATCTACATTATAGCCACTGCATGTGAGGAACGACTTTTGCCTTGCGCCGCCCTTGCACGAGGTTGCGCTCACGGTTACCCAGCGCAAGAAAACCCTAATGCCGCCCTCAGTCTTGGTACAAGAGACGGGATATGTATATGTATATATATAACTATAACATAACACAATATAATGTAATGTAATAAAATAAGATAATATACTGTAATATCAAATAACACTGTATATAAGACGCCTAAGACGCCAGCAGGTACCTGACAGGCCGCCCTTTACAAGAAATTGGGTAACAGGCATGTCCATCAAAGCCCATTTGCGCGCCCGCCTAAACGCACAAGGGTGTCAGCAGAGGCTCTGGGGGTGAGAAATGGAAACCCAAAGATGCTTGTGATTTTAACCATTTCCAACATCATGCGCATCATTGGGTGCCTGCTGCCAATTTCCCATTACCCAACACCTGGCCTATACGCGAATGTTCCCAGAACCTTGGCCCCTGCCCATGAAGCTCCTCGAACACTTGCCAAAATTGCCCTACTGAACTCCTGCATTATATGGGCTTTGGAAAAACAAAGACCCTGACAACATCTGGATGCGGCGGCGAAGTGATCCAAGCATAGGATTGCAGATGCCGCGGACTTTTGACGTGAGAGATTTGAAAGATGTTCAAGTACATCTTAGTCCCCCTTAAGTAGATAGAATATGGGTTATATTATTGGGTTATATAGAGATAATGGAAAAGAAAATGGAAACTACTATGTTATAACAGGGTATCTCAGGCACTTCTTCAGGACCCCCCCCCCCCTCCCAAGAAGAATTGAAATTACCAGACGTGGCTGTCAGGTGTTTGCTTGCACGCAAACTTCATTCTTCCAAATTGCAAGGCAAGTCTCAAAGACAAACGGCTAAGGCGCAAACCAACTATAGCCTCACTGAAGCATTCCTTCTTTGCACTGGTTGTCACTTACTGGTGCTTAAGGGAAAGTGGGGGGAGTGGATCCCTATACTAAGCCCTAGATACTCTCCATCTGCCCCTGTTGCTAAAACCTAAACCCTAAACCCCAAACCCTAAACCCTAAACCGCTAAGTTTAAGGATGAGTTGGAGTTAGTCTGGATCTCATCGTGGTTAGCTGCAGGTTCCAACCAGTCATACCTGAAAGTGAACCTGGGTTAGGGTTTAGGGTTTAGGGTTTAGGGTTATGGAATATCATCTCTCAGAGCTTATCTGCTGAAACATCTGACAGTCTTAGCCTATAGTCCCCCTTAGTAGATAGAATATGGCTTTGGGTACAATATGATAAGATCTCCATATACCCCATTTTTCGTATCTACTTAAGGGGGACTATATGGTAGTTTCCCTAAATAATGGAACCCCAATATAGACCCCAAAATACTATAGTCCTTATTATAGGGACCCCCAAAAAGGGTACCCTTAATTTTAGGAAACCCCCATATGTTGAAGAGCTCTTAGCAACCCAAAGGAGTCGGTCAAGAACGTAGAAAGAGCCAGGGCTATCTCCAGTCTTGACAATTGCTGAAGCCATGGCCGGTGCTCCCAGGCTACATAGCACATATGGGGGTTTCCCAAAATCAGTGGTGCCTTTCTGGGAGTCCGAATATTAAGGGCTATAGCATGTTGGGGTCTATGTTGGCGTCCCCCCCTTCTTTAAGGAAACTACCATCATATGCCACAATCTAAAAAGGAAGGACATTATCGGAGTGTGGTTGGGGTTTGCCAGGCATACGTCGGCTGGTCCATCATCATGTTCAATGCTGGTTCCTGCTGTTTTCTGAGGGTTCAGGGTTACTGATTGTTGCTGCTCAGGGCACCGAAAAAAAACACTATATCAGTGTCATCTAGCGTTGCTTCGTGACTTGGGGGTGGAGTTAGTCTGTGAGATTGATTGTCAACGCAAGTCCCAGCGATCTATAAGATCATAGTTGTCAGCTGGCAACCATCATCATAAGTGGATTCAATGGTTCAACACCGTTTGCTTCGTATCTTGCTGAAGAAAGTAAACATGGCGGAAGCCAGCCCCCTGCATCCATGACAGGCATGCACCTCGAACATGGCGGCAGGGTCGTGCATGATTGAAGGTTTGGGGTGCTCGTAAGGAACTTAAACTAAGCTGCCATTAAAAGGAAACCAGTAACCGAGGTACACGCGCAGTCGCCCCACAGATTTCTTGTTTCAGTGATATAGGTTTGATAAGGCTTGGGTATTTTCGGGGCCACACGTCCCAAATGACTCCCTACAGAGGATGGAAAAAAGCTTGCACCACTTAGTAACCCCAAAGAACTGCAATCGCCATTCTAGGGGCTGTGAAGGGTTGTGCAACATTTCCTCCATGCACAATAACTCAGCGAAGTCTCCTTCGTGTATACAACGTTCAGAAGTTCCCGTGCCCTTGAAGCTTCTGCACCCGAGCATGTGAGCAATCACTTTTAGTTTTTGTCTGGCAGAACGACTTTATCTCAAATTCCTCGTCCGCCATCCCGTTCCGCTGAGAACGGACCTGATTTTCTTACGGGCTAAACCTGTTATGGTCTCATTTGCACATGTTGGAACATGAGAATGGCCCTCACTTAGATAAACACTCGACATACTTTGCTCCATGCGTGGCCCCCATCTAGCTCCCCAGTGAGTTCCGGCGTTGGAAGAATACCGACGAGTCTTCTGTCGTCTTCCGTGCAAATACATGCACCTGCTCATATGGAATCTGAGAGATGTTTTGGAATTGGTTGGCCCTTATAAGAGTAGGGGTGTCACCCAGAACCCTCCGGAACAATATGAGTAGCGTGTTTTTTGGTGGTTAAACACAGTAAGATGATATTCCTTATATAAAATACTATACCCCAAAAGGAGGATATAATCTTACTCTATAATGGGTACCATAGTATCCCCAAATGGAATACTACTCATATAATCCTTGATATATTAGAGGTGCCAGAAAAAACTTGGTTCTGGAAACTTTCGATGGGTTTCCTTCTTTGGATGCTAGGGGGAGTGGCGTCTTACCTGGTTGGATGATCATTGTGTCCGTGTCTCTGCCAGTATTCAGAAACACGTGAACTACTGAGACTGGCCGCAATATCATAGATATCTCAGGTTGGGTGGGTTCAGGGTTTGAGGTTTAAGGCTCAGGGTTTAGGGCTTCGGGGAAAAGGCTGTGGATCAGATGTCTGAGAGATGTCTGCTACGTTTGCGAACCTCCCAACAGTACCCTCGACGTAGGCGTTCCAAAAAGATTTCATCGAATCCTGAGAAATGTTCTGGTAGACGTTAAGGCATCCTGTACAAGCCTGTAAGCCAGCGAAAAGGTAGCAGTAAGCCCATCATTTGCTCAATCTTTTCTTTACCTGGGCTAGAAACCTAATCGCGATATGAGCTATAGTCTAAACTCCTAGTATCCCCCTTAAAAGCCCTGTAATAGTACCCGATATTATCCCCTTTAAGAGTTTAGGCTCAGACTATGGCTCATATATTTGAGGTAGCATGGAGCAGCACGTTTTTTTGCGCTGACGATGTTTCACATAAGCTGTCGGGCTGCTATGCGTCGCTTCACACCTGAGACTTTTTTGAAATGCCCCTAACATCAAATTCAGCGTATAGTCCCCCTTAAGTAGATACGAAATATGGGGTAGATGCGGATCTTATTATAACATACCCAAAGCCATATTCTATCTACTTAAGTGGGACAGCCCAAAATTTTGATGGGGAACAAGCTAAGGGCCAACGGTCGGAAGGTGCTGAGCATTGCGGGACATGATCATCGAGATTCACTCCTGTCAGCACAGGGCCTATGCTGGATGCGAAACAAGGAGCGAAGCTTCACGGTCTAGAGTCTCTATACGGTATTTCATGGGCCACAAAACAAGCGATCAAAGCTTTTGGGCTTCATCGCGCCCGCGAAATTTTAACTTTGGGAGTTTCAAGCGCAATCAACAGACTAGCTCTAGGGATCAAGATAACTGTAGGTACGATTTATTGAATTTATTCGGGGCCCAAGGTAATTAGGTACGATTATAGACTCGATCGACCACCCTCCCCCCCCAGTAGTTCGGATGTGCATCCTTATAGGCATAAAACTTGCTAGCAGCTTCCAACAGGCCACACTGTTATATGTTCAGGGTTGGGTAACAGCAAGACTGAGAATTGTGTTATTAGTGGTGGTGGTGGTGGTGGTGGTGGCGGCGGCGGCGGCGGGGGGGGTGG
>CAJNIZ010026758.1:0-24217 GCA_905231905.1 Symbiodinium pilosum | reverse complement strand
TCAACCCAACTAAGTTGAGTTGAAGGACACGCAGTCCCATCTGCTCAATGCAGTTGTCAACATGTGTTTCTAGGGGACTCAACCTGTTGCGAGGTTAGATGCAACTCAACAAGGCCCAAGTTGCTGCACCAAACTGACATGTCTTCAGATATCCAAGTCACTGTATCAAATTGACATGTTTGCAATTTCCAAGTTGCAATGTACTGTACCAATCTCACATGTTGCACGTCCAAGCTTGTTCAAACTAGTTCTAGAATAACTACAGAGCACTAGTGGGAGCAACAACAATCCGGCACTGTACAGCATAGAAATAGATGAAAACTTTGTCACCTGCAGGTACGTCAAGAGAGCGTCCTCTCTTGATATCACATTCCAATGGTGCGGTCTTCGTTGGGCAATGCACACCAAAGGAATCATTGCCCCCCTGCATTGTAAGCTCAAATACTCGCAACCTTATTTCCTTGGAATTTCGAAGGTCCCGCACACACACACACATAAAGTCCAAGGAAGGGCCACCGGGAGCTTGTTGCATGCAAAGGCCTTAAACATACCTACATGTGTACACACTCATACATGCCGTAGCTGATGCTGATACTATAGGTCGGTATAGATGTCGAAGCATGTATGCAAAATCAACACGTACATTATCGCATAGAACATTCCTTATGTATAAGGTGAACCTCAAAAAATACCTTGCACCTCATGGAAATTCACAGGGTTTCGGGAACATGGCCGATCATCCTCAAAGTTTGCCGCACTCCCTCCGCAGCTACTTGAGGTATTTGATTTTGGTGATGTATAGGGATTATATAAGAATGGAAAAGAAAATGGAAAGTACTATCTAGAGCTTAGGATTTTCTGTTCCATGCGCAAATCGCAATGGGAAGCACGCACAGCACGGGTGACTGGCGCGCAGCCTATTGCAGTAACCCTGGCCTTGGCTGTTTAACTCTGACTTCAGCTGTCAAGAGGTTTACAAGGGTGTTTGGCAAAATTATGATCCCTTTTGGATACCCTACATGTTAGGTGGCGTATTATGATAGGGACCCAAAAAGGGACCATAATTGTGACAACCACCCACAAAAATTCTGACATGCATGCCAGGGCTAAAGGTTTTAGCGCTTGTAGGGGGTTCAGGCCAGGAGGCAACCATCGGTGCGGCATATGGGAGTTTCCCACAAGTGGCTCCTGGAGTTCCTTATAATAAGGGCTATAGCTTTGGGGGGTTTATGTTGGGGTCCCCTTATTTAAGGAATCTACCAAAATCAGGGATCCCTTTAGGAAGTCCTTGCATTAGGGACAGACGCTGCTTTCGCGACATTTGGGAGGCCCATCACCCACAGTCCGCACGGATGGATCCTACCTGAAAGTGTGGTCAGCTAGCCTAGGAAGCGCTTGCCTCATCACAACTTCCAAGAAGAACGCGGACCTGCGGGCAAAGGTATGGGCAACCTAGGAAGTACTTTGTGCGGTTTAGGGCAGCTACTGCCAGGAGTTCAAACAGGAGAGAAACACATCACACTTCATCACACAAGATGATTTCAAACTTCTCTGAGGGGGCTCAAAGTCTGAATGATTGGTGGTTTACGGTAAGGGTTGGGGATTGGAGCTTACGGGCCGAGGTGGAAAGCTTGCGGGAGGAACCGTTCTGGGCTTGTGGTGTAAGATCCAGGTTCACGTGCCGTTCGACGGGCTGGTACGCCCAAAGCCCTTTTACACTCGAAGATGATCTGGCCACGGGATGGCCACAGGACCCGTGCTTAAACCCCCTCGAATCAAAGCATTCAATTCTGACAATGGAAACGCAGAATTTGATGCTCCAGGCGCCCAGGAGTCATGGAATATCTTTTCCCGAATGCTCCGCAGAAGGACTCCTGTTTTAAGTGTTGGGGTCCGGCGATCAAGGAGGTGACGAAAAATCCTGGCGCTTGTTGTGTCCGCAAACTTTTTTGAAGCATCCGCAAGCGCTCGCAAGCGCTCGCAAGCGTCCGCGAGTGTCGCGCACAGGCTGGACCCATCTGGATTCCTGGGGTCACCATCCTCGAAACCGTTGTCGATTTTGGACCCTCGTGCCTTCGTCGCCTGTCACAAGGGTCAGCAGCACAGGAGCGGACCAACTGGGAAATGGAGAGCGGAGCTTGTGAAATGGAGGGTGAAGCGGAACGTGGAGTGGACAGTGGAGTGGAAAGTTGAATGGAGAGTGCAGTGGAAGGTGGAATGAGTGGGAGGGGAATGGAGAGTGGAGTGGAGTAGCGTGTGATGAGTGCAGTGCAGTGGAGTGTGGGGAGTGGCCGGGGGGGGGTGGCGTAAAAGTGGAATGCAGACTGGAGTGCGGAGAGTGGAGTGAGAGCGGAGAACGGAGAGTGAAATGAGTGGAGTGGTGCGTGGGGAATGGAGAGTAGAGTGTGAAGAGTGGAGCTGAGGTTGGAGTGGATTGCGGAGAATGGTAGCGTGGAGTGTGGAGACGACCGTCGAGTGCAAAGTGGTGCCGCGGAGTGTGGCGAGATAAGAATGGAGAGTGGAGCGTGGGGAGTGGAGAGGCAAGTAGAACCGAGAGTGAAGTGGAGAGTTCAGTTGAAAGTGAGGACATTGGAGAGAGGAGTAGAGTGTGTTGAGTGCGAAGTGTGGGGAATAGACTGTAGAGAATAGAGAGGGGAGTGTAGATGGAATGGTGGGGAGTGGATGGAGTGGAGAGTGGTGAGCGCAGAATGGAGTGTGGGGAGTGCAAAGTGGAGAGTCGAGAGTGGAGCGTCCCATCGTGACTTTGACGTGACGCACTCAATCTATGCACGTTGACTGTCTTGTCTTTGCAATCGGATTCGTGGACTCCTGCCAGGTGTGCAATTTTGGGGGCATTAGGATTCTGTAAGATTCGCGCGGACTCTACTTTTAATCAGAGCTGTGGTCTTGTCCTGTACCTGAAAGACTATGTGCAAAGGTGCCGAGCACTGGAACATGCTGTGGAAGCCTCCCCCGGGCTCTCCTACAAGATGCTTGGCTGCTAAGAGCATCACGAGTTCTTCTTGTGTGCGAAACACTACAGTATGCTACGGTGCACAGATTGTCCATGTGACCCACTGCATGAAACGCTCTAAGCTCTATCCCTACAAACTCCTCAAGAGAGCATCCCATTGCCTCCTCAGCCTTCGCCCGCGCGATGATGGCACGTGGCGAGACGTGAAAGACATCCACGGCATCCAGCGACGCTCCTCCATCAGCTTGTGTTGCTTCTGAAGCTTGTGTGTGTGTGTGTGAGAGAAAATGCGGAAATCTTGTAGACGGGTCCTAGGGTCTATATTCTTTTGGATTCTTTTGGGAACTTGACAATCCGCCGATTTATGAGTGTGCAAATGGAAGCCCTCTCCCTCAAGTAGGGCGGGAATAACCTACGCACAGGCAGTCCAAATCCTCGCAAAACTTGCAAGATCCTGAAACTTGCGTGCCCATCCTCAAAGCTGAAGATTTATTCTTATGTCCCAAGATTGTGAATAGAAGCGCAATGAAAACCTCTAGGCCTCAATTCTCAGCAGCACAAAGCACGAGCTCAAAGGCTGAATGCTTTGAGGTTGAAAGCTGCAGTGCTGCCCTAAACCCGAAACCCTATGGTAGATTCTCTGAGTCAGGATCCCCCAGCATAAATACAACACTCCTTATTATTGGGATCCCCAAAAGGTACCCGCAATGTTGGGAAACCGCCCTACGCTAAACCCTGGACCCTAAACTCCCCTGGATGGGTCACATCGGCACGGCAACCGCCTAGATGAAATCTACCTTCTCTGACAAGGCAGATTGAATCTGGCATGCGCATGGGCACTACTGCAGCACTTGATAACTCCGATCTCCCAACTTGCGGCTCTCATCTTATGAATGCTACTGCTCCTTCCCAAGGAGGTCATCTATATTTGCGCCCACAAAAACCCACAAGTGCAAGGCCCGCCAGCGCCAGTGCAGGGGCCCGCAGGTTAGGACAAAGGCCCGCTCAGGGAAAAAGAAGAAAGCGGCGACAGGCAGCTAGATGATCCACCACAACCCCAAACAAATTGACGTTTTTGCGTCTGCAGCGGCACATCTGGAAATTCGAGGGCAGACCTTTAGCGCAAGATGTGCAAGGCAGGTCCTTTTGCGCTCGCTGGCGGTTTTGCGCTAGAGTTTCCACTTGCACGCTGTAGACCCAGAAGCGTTATATGTCGAATTCGGAATAAAGCATTCGTGGATTATCTAACGGGCTGTGGGCCTTTTTCTTTTTGGCCTTGGCGGGCCTGCCCTCACGGGTAACGCGGGCCCTGGCGGATGGCGGGCTCTTGTCCGGGTGGGCCTTCGCGGCATGTCTGCCCCGGTGGGCTTTTTCGCTTGAATTTCCGCTTGTGCGCTGTAACGAGAAGACGTCATTTTTAATCAGGATTGAACTATTTGTGGATCATCTAGTTGCCTTTGGCCACTTTGTCCTGCTTTTGCTCTTTTGGCTTGTCGGGCCTGCTGCCCTAGGGGGCCTTTGCCCTGGGGCCACCGCCTAAGCCAGTCAGCCGGAGAGGCCCGGCGGGCAAAAAACGCTCGGGCAACAAAGGCAAAGCAATGAAGGCCCACCAGCGCCGGAAGAAAGGCCCGCCAGGGCAAGAAAGCCCTCCAGAATAGAATAGAAATGCCTGCCAGGGCAAAGAAACCCGTTAAGGCAAAAGGCGTGCCAAGGCATGCCAAGGCAACAAAGAGAGCCGCAGAAATTAGAAGTCAGCACGCAAGCGCAAACATAAAGGCCCGCATAAGCACAGACCTTTGCGCATTCCCTCTGAAGCCTGCCAATGGCTTCTGTCTGAAATCACAGAAAGCACGAAGCCCTGGGTAGACACACCGAAACCACCCAAAAATCCACGTCTAGCTGGTTGGGTCCACAGAACAAGGCGACCAAGGCAACCTGACCCCCTTCCACTCTATGGCCGGGGCAGGGGCGCGGTACTTGAAACGCCCAAAGCCCTAGACCCTAAACCCTGTACTGTAAGCTCTGAACTCTAAGCCGCGGCCTCGTTCGATGAGCAGCCGCGCCAAGCCCAGCTCCTTCAATGTTCTCGCGTCTTCTGGAAACAGCACAATAATATGACCGATAACCATAATAATGCTATTAACGGCAATAATGATTATGATGCTGATTGAGAATGTCTGTGTGTGTACATATAAGTGTGTATATATATATATACATATACATGTATTCGCCTGGGGCCCCGGCTCCTTTTGTGTCCGTGTTCAATATCACCATCTAGTTTTTGTTGTCTGATGCAACCACAAACTACTTCTCCTGCTCAGAGTACTTTCCTCCTCCCACAAAATCTCTCCGGGCCGCTGTTATCTGCTGTTGCCATGGCTGGCGCTGCTGCTGCTGGCGGCTCTGTTACAGTTGCTCAGCTTCTACCAATCCACCAGCGCAAGAAGCGAGAAAGAGTGGATCTTCAGGAAATCAAACTCTTGCAAGCACCTCTAGCCGCCCTGAAACCCTCCGCAACATCAATTTCAGCTGCTGACTTGGGATTTTAAAAGACCAGCAATCTCTTCTCAGGACCTCCCTAGGAACCCTTCCTCTTGAAGGGCCGCTCGGTGGAAAAAATTGCCATCCTGGCTGATTTAGCAGTGTAGGGCTTGCAAATCTGGAAGTCTGTGGCTTGGGATTCTAGACTCTAGACTATGCCAAGGTCAAGGATACAGGCTTGGGGCGAATGAAAGATCGTGCATTTGAGGTCATCAATCTCGTCCATCGGTCAAAAAGCAGCCCCCTCACCTGGTACTGGGTGTCCTCGTTTGCTATTATCTTTCCATTTGGGATGTTCAGTAACAGTAGATGCTTCATTACAGACAAAAAATTCTTAGGCCTGAACTTGGGCCCGAGAAGAACTAACCTCCCCTGTCCACTATCTAATCACTAATCGCGAAGGCTTCCATCCCTGCCAATAAATTCCATGATAATACTACATAACACATAGGGCATATGTGTTCAGAGGGTGGGCGAATAGTACTCCTGGGCACCTCGCAGCCATCCCTAAAAAAAAAAGGGCCTTCAGCAAACATTTGAGAGTCGTGTCCACCCAAAACTTAAAGAATCTAGAAACAAGGGCCCCTCGAATCCATTGCAGCCTCCAAATATTCCTGCGCATTTTTTTTGCAACGTCGATTTGGGATGGCTAGGGATTAGCTTGAAACCTTTGGAAAGTAACAACTGAAGCAAGCTCCAGTAGACGGGGGGTCACAATGAGCACCCACACTTGGACTGACACCCTTCACGATCTGAACTTCCCGAGGTTTAGGGATTATGAGTGAAAGAACCAAAATGATGCGAAATCTTTGGCAAGAAATGAAGATCAACAGCACTATGCGACTTCGCTGCCACCTTCCTATCCCTACCGTACGGGGCGAAATAATTGACAATGGTCTGTTTGAGGTACCGTATACCATAATCTGCAATGAAACTAGGACCACAATATTCGTAATTATCCCCATGGACCCCCGTAGGACGGTTCTCCAACACTGGGTTATAATCCTAAGACTAAGCCCAAAAATCATGTTTATGTCTGCATATACACACGTATATACATATAAATATATATATGTATATATATATATGGACACACCCCCCCCATGATCTATATATATATATATATCCCATGTAGGCTTCTATATCACCGAGTTCGAGGCCTGTCAGCAGGCCAAGCCATTGGTATGTAAACTTGGAGCTCCGTAATGCACCAAGTGTAAGGACCCCAGCAGAGGCCCCTTTTCTGGAAGCCTTTACGCTCTAGGTTCTAATTTCTAATATCTAGTAACATCATCCTCCTGTTATCCTTGTACAAAGTATAGTCAATTGTGCTTACCTAAAATCCCTCTTCTAATTGTCTAGGCCCATACATTGCTTTCTGAGATTTTTTTCGCATGCAAGGCCTCCAACACCCATGGCACTTGTGACCCTCCAACAAACATGTCAACATTGAGACTGCTGAGCAAACCTAACTCGCCCAAGTAACCAGCAACCTGATTTCCAAGGTCATGAAGACGACCGCGACTTCAGTCAAAAAACATACACGACAACCTCAACAACCCACAAGTATTTCAGAGGGGCACCAACTCAGCCAGTCGCTGAGCCACGCGGTGCAATGGAGTGGCTCCTGGGAAAGTTTAGGGTTCAGGGTGTCACAGCGCCAAGCAAGAACCCTGCCAAGCACATTGTTGTGGGTTGCGGGCGTAGGGCTCACGGTCTTAAGGCTGAGGGTTTAAGGCCTTTAGCTTTGGGTAATTATACAGAAAGCGGAGAATTTTTGGTTCTTCAGCAAGCACAATATAATCCTTTCTTGTCGTAAGGACTGTTGAGATGTTTAGGAGTGCCGACTTCCTCGTTCGCCCCTTTCCTACATCTTAGGAAAGGGAGTCCTTGTAATTAGGGTTAGGGGGTTTAGGTTTGATTAGAAGAAAAAGAGGCCTTGCGCTGCTGAAATGTTGCCAATCCCAAAAGCCTGAACCTCAAACAATGTGGGTGTCGGGTTCAGGCAGGGAATTACTATTATAGTATAAACCCTAAACCCTGGAGCCCGTACTATTCGTACTCATTCCTTCAAGGTAAGCTTGCTATAAGGTCATTTTGGGACTATCTTCTGTGTAAGCCACCGTTTGTGGTGAGGCCGGGCGAGGTATCTGTAACTGGCCGGCGCCCAACCCTTAAGACCTGCGCTTTAGACCACTGTACCCAGACCTAAGATGCAGGTGACCCCAAACCCCCAAAAAGAGACAAGCGCGCCTCCGTTTTACATGCCTTCGCAGTCCAAGTAGACCCCAGGACCCTAAACCCTTCCATCGCAAGCCCCCAGACCGAAGGCCCCAGCCACTGGCACTGGGCACAGAAACGAGGCCCAAGTCTTGGCCTCACATCTGCAAGGCCATCTAGGATTTGAGGCGCATTTGAGGCGCAGGGTCTAGGTTTAAAGGTTCTGGGAAACTGCAGGGTAGAGGGGGGTTGTTCAGGTATTGTGGCTCCTCCTAAGCACTCTAGACCAGCGATTTAGAGAAGGTTTCCGCGGACTACCTTCAGGGCTTGGTGCCGGGGGAAGTGGGAAGGTCCAGCGTTTCAGGACCTGCGGCTAGTGCTTTACACATCTCCGGCGCTCTGCTTCGCAGGAGTCAGGACTGTAGGTCCTTCTTGGGCACCCTATGTTATCCGGCCAATAATTAACAGCGCCACACGTTACATATGCCAATAAAAGACACACACACACAAATATGTATATATATATATACATATACACGCAGAGATTTGAGGGGGGGGAAGTTAAGCATTCTGAGGCAGGAATACTGCACATGTAGCATCCAGGGCCTTTCATCTAAGCAAGACAGTGGGCACTTGATAAATCCCATCCCTCAAATGATCATGTCCCGGAGAGAAGCCACTTTTCAGAGGGACCACTTAGGAAGCCTTTAGTTCTGAACTGGGGGTGAAGGGGGCTCCAAGGCAATTAGGGTCTCTCTTCTTCTTCTTCTATAGGCTATGCAGTACCCGAAGGTACTGCGGAGGCGAACCTCCAGCCCGGCTGTCGAGACGAGGCCCGTATTCACCGGATTGACCGATCTTCTTCTACCCCCTTCTACCCCCCCTTATCCGGTGTACATCTCGTTTCTCAGTGGAAAATGGTCAGGGAGAAATCGCAGCCAAGGAAAGGTTGACAGATGGAGGAAACATTCCCTAGACCCCGGTCAAACCCCACGGTCCTCCATCTATCCCTTGCATCTCACTGCTGCTCTACGTGGCTGCTCTTCTCAAAGCTCGCCTCCAACCTCTATCTACATTTGTCACAGTATTGGTTCCGTTCCTTTCAGGGAGATCTTAATTTTGCATCCTTGTTCTACTGAACGTTTCCCTTGCATTGCCATCTTTCGCGTTCAATTATCTGCTCCCCTTGTCCTTGGGTTAATTCCCCTACGGCAACCCAACACAACGATCCAAGCCCTGACATCATCTTCTTCCCCTTGGACTTGGGTCTTGCAAATTCCTTGCTGGATCGTTAGGTATCAGTAGGCGATTTCTCTCCCCAAGGAGGCTTTTGCTCCCTGGTTCAGAAACCTGCATGCTGAATTCATGCGACTGCTTTGAAAATGTCTCACTCAGCTTCTCAGTTGTAACGCTGTTTTCCCTCTTCCTGTCACAGTATTGCGCGGCGCCCCTATCAAGTTGAAAACAATATGTGTTGCACGGTGTCTCTGTCAGGTTGAAAAATATTGATCTTGTCCGCAATGTTCAGGTATGCATCTGCCATGGCGTCTCCGGCGTCTGTTCTTGTGGCCCTACTTCCCAGCGCTTGTATTCCCCATTCTGTCAGCTGTCTCTCTCTCTCTCACTCTTTCTCCTTCTCTCTTTCTTTCTTTCTTTCAGGGCTATAGGAGGGCCAAAGACCCTCCCGGGGGCATTGGCCCCAGTCCGCAGCACGCCCCAACCTCAGAACCTGGGAGGCCCCATGTACCAACCATTCTACAGCTCATCATTGAGACCAACATATATCAGATTCAGGTTTTCCACACAGCCCACACTGACCGCGAGCTGCATGAATGCTCCTCCATCCTTCTCGACCAGGTGGTGAGACTACACTACACCCTCGTGAGTTCACCCTAGGTTATGGGCCCCAACTCCCCGCATGCATGGCAGATAGTCGGGCTAAATTGTCCATAATCCCCAGCAGTGGTTAGTCAAAAACTCACATGCTGCTCAGCCAGGCACCATACCACTGAACCACCCCATGCAACACTGGAAGGCTTCTCGAATGCTACGAGGGTCTCCCAACAGCACACGTTGACAAAACGCTCTGAGGCTAGCTAACACCTGTCGACGGCTCGCCGTGAATGACATGAGGAACCATCAGCTAACACGACAGCAGTGCAACCAGATCACATGAACCTTACCTGAAACCCGCCCCTGCTCCTGCCCAGGAGGCAGTTCCTCTCTGTCACTCACTCTTTTGCGTCACAGTTGCGGCCTTCACTTCGGGGTAACTGTTCCAAACAACAGCGTAAAGGTCCTGCACCGCTACTCTAACGTACCCTGCAACTCTAACACCACGGCCGAGATCCTGGGACACTGGGTTTGACTACCACTACCACTCTCTGCTGACAGACATACACAACACTGAGACATGCTCATCACCCCGTAACTGCATCACCAACAACGCATCTATAGATGTGGTAGTGGGAAGCCTGGGCGCCCCTGCTCAGCAATGCGCAAAGTCTCCCAGCATTGACATGCTATGGCACTCTATCGTTCAAGCTCGTAGCCAACTGGAGTCTAATTTTTCTACGCGCCGCTGCTTTCTTCACTGGACTGCAATGACTACACGGGATCTCGTCCGTAGCCGAAACACGCGACCGTACATCAAAACCTCCCTAGCTCAACTCTACACGGCCCTCTGTCAACTCGCACCCAAGGATCCTACCACGCAGCGTTGGTCGGTCTGTTGAGGGTATCTGCAGAAAGATACAAATAATGATTCTTTGGGGCTGCCTCACTCCACTGGGTCTCGTGTTCTTTTTACGGAATGACATGTTGACCTTGACGCGCCAGCGGACTTGGCCTCTACCTCCCAACGCTGCCCCCATCATCTCCCTTTATAACGACGGCAGCAACAGCATAACTGTATCCCCTACTTGGTGTGGCATGGCTTCACTGTAGCATCGATAATTCATCATTGAAAGCATGACAATGTACTAAGAGGGGAAAAGAGAACCCTATTATTGATCACAACGTCGCTACGGCAATGTTTCTTCGTGTCGGCAGCTCCACTGACCTCCCCTGGCTCCTGGGAAAAAGCGGCCAAAAGGATCGATCCTGTGCCCGTTCCTACTGCAAAAACAAACCTACACGGCACATGATGCATATGATCTCAACTAAGCATAGGGGGTCTTCTACGAAGGCCTGCTATATGCCTCTCAGATTTGCCAGCCTTTCCACAAACGACGCTCAATGGCTGTTAGTGTTGTCATCATCATGCTCCGTGTCTCGGACTTCTTCATCATGCCGCATCATGCCGTACATCTGCTTCATGATGTAGTGTTCCCATCCTACGCTGCATGTACTTCTCCCATTCCTCCTGGTATTCCGGAAAGTCTTTGGCTTCAACATACGCATCCACTTCCGCTCGCTCCTCTTCTTCCAAGGCCTCTCTTTGTGCCATGTAGGCAATCTCCTCCTCTGTGGGCTCCTCCCATACCTGGTTTTCTCTCTCCAGACCCTGTTCCCACCCGGTGGTTGGCTTTGCATGGCGTTCTTCTTTTTCTTCTTCTTCTCACAGCTCTGCGCCTCCCGTGAAGGAGGAGGCACCTCCGCACAGCGCCGAGCTGGCAAGTCGTCCACCATCCACAAGGAGAAACCTACAATCACCAGTCCCTCTCCTGCTCCATATTAGCTTCCCCGCTCCTCAAGGTGGCTCTCTCTCTCTCTCTCTCTCGCTCGACAACTCGGCACATCTGCTGCAATTAGGGATCACAATCATGAATAATGAGGGATTAGGCACTTGCTACATGTCCTGTTTTTTCGTTGGTTTCCGTTCTGTCTTGTATACAGGAGCGCGCACACAAAAATCTAGAAAGGCTCTCGTTCCGACGTCTAGTGCTGTACCTGTATATTGTATATATATATTTATATAAGAACTTGAAGAGAAATCTTTTTTATAATAAGGATCTCTTCAGTTCTTGGCATCCTGTATAATATTAAATGTAGTTAGGATCTCTTCAGATCTTGGTTTTTGCGATTTCTGTCTAATCTCTTCCCCCGAATATAAGAGGACGCCTCCCTTCCAATGTTATATCCAAAACTCCAGGGAGCAAACATGTATTTGATATTTGGGTGTGTTGATCTTCTTTAGTCAACCCATCAATGGCTAATTCCAGAACAAAGCGCTCTCCCTTAAGTCTTACGCCCCGGGTGGTTGTATTAACGGGGGTCTCAACGGGTGGTATTCTTGTGGTAGTTGGCGGTTTACGAAATTCGCGAAATTGAGTGGGAGAGATTCGACGTAGTTCCAAACCCTAAACCCTTAACCCTAAGCGCTCGTGGAATAAGGAAGAACAAACCTAGTAGACGTCTTAAAGGCGGGTGGGGGGCTACATGGCCCCCTTTTTAGGGTGTAGGGCGGGAGAACAATGTCAGCCTGCTATTGGGGTCCACAGCTGAGGTAATTGAAGCCAAATGGCCCGAAAATTCTTTACAGAAATCCACTTCGCTGAATTCAAAAACTGTTTCGTTGATGGTTTAATCCATTGCTGGGATTACTGAAGCCGGCTCAGGAATCTCAGCAACGGAAACCTGTTAAAAAATGTGTCCGAAACTATTCTTTGATCTAGGCCCTCCATTTCCATAATTAAACATCACACCACGAGAGCAAATAAAAAGGAACACTGCGGCTAAAAAACTAAGCCCTATCCTAAACCTTATAGACTCTGCAGCTTAAACTCTATTCAGTACATAAGACATTCGGCAAACAAAGCATTAAACCGAAAAGTCTCCACTGCAGCCCCTTCTGAAATCCTAAAACTCGTATTCGCCCATGCACCCTCCCTTCACCGTTTGAGGTTTAGGGTTTCGGGTTTAGGGCTTTAGGGTTTCGGGTCTCAGCAACAGGGTGCGTGGGTGCTAGAAGCATCCAGGCGCACGCCGACTTGCAGGAGCCCATCCCCCCTGACGCTCCACCCTCGCGTCAACCTTTTGCAGGCCTAGGGCTCTTTCCAATCCTGATCGAGCTCTGCTTCTCTCATTCGTGTATTTCGTTCTCTTCTGCGCGTATTCGCGTCTTGGTTGGGCGTTGGGGTTGGCTCGAGGCCTGCCGAGCATGGGGCTTCGAATCAAAATAGCCAAACGCAATTCTGAAGTGGTATTGAAACTCGATGGACGTTGCCAGGATTTCGCAGCTGGTGGGTCTGGGTCTGGCTCGAGGCAGTTTTCTTGAGATGAAGCTTTGGCTGGACGCCTCCAGACCTTATCGAGTGGACCTGTCTACACTTCCAATCCCTGAACCACTTGGCCCTGGTGGGTTTACGGTGTAGGGCTCAGGGCTGACGATGGAAAACATGCGCCCGACCAAGCCACTTGAGTCACCTGAACATTTCCAAAAGATGGCGCTCACGTCACCTTATGTTGTCCCAAATGCCACAACACTTCTCATAGGCACTCCCAAACATGAATGCCTGATTGTTGGAACCCCACCCACACCACAAACCATTGGCGGGTAGGAAAGGTGCCATCAACGGATCTGAACCATGGGAGAAAGGGTTTGGAAGCCGGTGCACAATTAAAGAAAAATGAAGGAGCCCATACTCCCAAAAAATGCGCTATGTGTCTATCATAGGCAATAGCAAGAGTTTTTTGGGCGATCGGCAACAGCTCATATGTAGTAGCAATAGCCGCGAATCGACTTTTCTATATCAAGAACCGACGGCTCATCTCGCGCAATCCCCTTCCCTAACATCAAACCGCCCACCCCCCTAATATTAGATACTCCCCGGTGTGGTATACGGTAATATCTATTGGGAATTTTAAATCTGATAATTATATTAAGGGAAGGGGCTTAGAAGAGGGAACCGTTCAAGCCACCCTGAGATGCTACATTTCGTAGGGCCCAGGCCGGCGTCCAGAAGCGCTCGGATAATGCCAGGCCTCTCATAACCCCAAGGGTCCCAAGTACCCAAACATCAGGGATTCAGGGATCAACAATCTTAGAATCCCCTAAACCCTAAACCCTAAAACCTGAATCTTTCTAAACATCGTATTTGGGACCTGAAGACCTACGATTTGCATTCTGTCACCCTTCGGGTTGGAGATCTTTGGGTGTTTGGCAGGCTATGCCAAAACTATCTCCCTCCCTCCCAGCAACGAGTCCATCACACCCTATAAGAGTACACATAAGTTAACATTTCCGACATGATTCCTGATCTCTTGAGTGGGACATTTATCATTAGGGCAAGGGGGCTTGTCACTTCAGCTGGAGGGGTTGATCTTTCTGGCTTAGGTAGGCTGGTGGCCTCTTTATCTGTTCCATATATGACCTCGTATTATCCGCATGTCACAAATCAGGATGCCTATATACAAATACCCCATTAAAAGAGACCACCAACCTGTCTAACTTCTGGCTGGGAGAACGCGTCACCAGCTGATTCTGGATGCATGTCCTGCTTGCAGACTTGATGGCGCCTGCCGGGCCGCATAAACTTGAAACCCTCAACCCGTACTACTGGTAGGCCCAACTGTGGGCTAGCTTGGGGCTCGTGTATGCTTGAGAATTTTTTTATATGAGCTATCGTCTGACCTCCTAGTATCCCCCTAAGAACCCCTATAATGCTCCCCTATATAATCCCGCAGATAACCCCCAGAGCTCCGGGCCCACGTCTGCCTACGACTCTTCCGAAACTCAAAGCAGTTAGCACTACGCTACACCAGCTAACTCCTCGGAGCCCCTCTCTGACCTGTCGCCTCGAAATCAAGTCTTCCCGCAACACTTCTAGGCAGGCCGCTCTTGAGATGTTGGGGGTTCAAGACATCCAGACTAGCATGCCCAGAACTCTTGATGGAGTTCTGCATTCCCAGCCAGTGCTTGGACAATAGGAGCAACAGTGAGACGATTTTGCGGAGCGACATCCTAGACTGGACGTCTAGACTCTAATAACGTTGCAGCTGGAACAAACCACTGAACCTGAAATTGTTAGGATCCCACGTTTGGAGCAAAATTCTTGCTGCACCATTGTTCAATTGCTGACCCCTATCCGCGTAGACACCTTCTGCTTGGTACCACATGGACCCCCCTCCCGTAGCTTCAACCTACGGACAAACGGACAACCCTGAACATGGCTGCAGTCTCCTTAGACCTATAATAAGGATAATGTTTCTACCAATTCCTCAGGGTTATACTATGACCAATACTAAAACGAACTCCTAAGGAGACTACGGATAGAGCGAGGTAGTCGCCTCTCTGCATCGCCATGGCCATGGAAACGGCCAGCTGCCAGCAGCAAGGCAGTCTCCTTCGTGGGCATCCTTGAGCTTTGTAGTTTGTAGGTGCTGCGAGCCTTGTGTTTAAGAAATTGGTGCTAAGGGCTTAGGGTAACCCTAAACCCTCAGGGCCTTCGGCCCGAAGGCGATCAGGTATCATATCAAGTCAAGGCGCCTGGCTCTTGAGAAATGGTTGATTGTTATGCAGCACCCAAAACTCAACCCCTAAAATGTGTAAGTGAACGCCCCACACCCAAATAACACACTCAAACCCTAAATCCTTAGTCGCCTTAGTCCAAGCATTCGCGGCTCCTGACTGCGCGTCTTGACTCCGGGATCTCCACCATGCTGGAGGAGGAGCTGTAGCAGACCCTTGGCTCCAGCGTCAACGAAAATATACTAGTATAATACTATTATTGTTATTCTTACAAGTATTTAGTATTCCTATTATTACTACTACTATTTTTATTATTGCTAGTATTACTATTATTACTATCAGTATTATTACGATTACCATTCTTACCACACTGTTAGACATCAGAACGCTTTTCTGCACTTCCACGGTCTGGGGTTTGGGGTTCAGTGTTGTCATACCGTAGGGCTTGAAGGAAGTCTTTAACGAAGACCACTTTCTTCTAAAGTTTATAAGTGCTACCCAATTTGCTATTTGGATAGCTGACTAGGCATAAACGTGCCTTCACCTTCCTACGGAACGCTAGAATCCATCCCGAATCAAAAGCTGACGTGTCAAACCGAGCCATGCAAAGTCCCTATATGAGCTGTTCTCAAAAGCATGGGCTCCTGTTGGTTATCAAGTATTTTACGGAACCTTATATTTAGGGGTACCAAAATGGGACCCTAATTTTGGGAACTATCCCTATAAGGTTTGGGGTTTAGGCTAAGGAGAAGACTGGTTCCGAATTGTCCCCAAAAACCATCACCCAGAACCCCAAAACCTTAATGTTTACCTTGTTTTCCGAAATCTGGTCTCCAACTAACTGCTTCGACTCAGAAATGTCATCGGACTCTAACAGCTATCCTTCCTGGATTGAAGTTGTTCCCTAAATTATTACATTGTTTCGGGAATATTCTCATATAGTCATATAAAACACCTTTGGGTTTTACACTATCCTAAGCTCCATATGGGGTTTCCCAAAATTGGGGGCTCCAATCATAAGGATTGTATTGTAGATTGGGGTCTATATTGGGGTTCGCCCATTCATAGAATCTACCAAATCCCAAAGCTATACTTCATGCAACACCTTAAGGCTTCAGGCCTTCTGAATAGACGCCTGCTGGGGATGACGGATTTCTGGAGTTTAGGGTTAGATGTTCAAGTAGCCGGATACTGTAGGCTTGACATTCGCCACTCCCCCCGAACTTCAGTATTTGGCCCACGCTAAAGGCTAGACTTGAGAGCCTGAATCTATAGTCCACCTTAAGTTAGAATATGGCTTTGGCTATGTTATAGTAAGATCCCCATATAGGCCATATTCTATCTACTTAAGGGGGACTATACGCACAGGTTATTAGCTTTGCAGAGTTATTTTGTTATTTTGCAGAATGCCTGACTGTTCTGTTCGGTTGGTCAAAGCAGGAAATGTATGTATTGGAGCGGAAGATGCATGCAATGAAGCTTGTGGCGCTCATGTCAAGCCTCTGGGAAAATAGCTCTTGTGTGGAACAAATTGCGCCGTTTACAGTCAGGGCTCACGGTTGCTAATGCTTAAAAAAACATTAGCAGTTTAGAAAATGGCTCAAGGTTGCGTGAAGGCGTCCACAACCGACTAGCGCAAAAGATTGATACTTCGCAATGAACAGCATTCCCGAGCCCTTGGCAAGATAGGCTTTATAGGGTTTAGGGCTCAACATATAGTCACCACCTAAGTAGATAGAAAGTGGCTTTGGGTATATTATAATAAGATCCCAATATGACCCATAACCATCTACTTAAGGGGGACTTATTCCCTGGACTGTGAACGTTTGTGACAGCCGGGCTGTGGTAACTCAGAATCATAAACGCCAGACCTATGCTCGCGAATATCGCGCTGGCGACACGATGTCTGCTAGTGAAGATGGCTTCATGGGATGCACCTTTGGATTCCACTCCACTTATACCTTGCGGAAAGTCATATGAGCCATAATCTAAACTCCTAGCATCCCCCTTAATGACGACTATAATACCCCCCCGCCCCATATGTTCCCTTCCCTATATAACCACCTTTAAGTAGTTCAGACTATAGCTGATATAGCGCAGGGGAATAGGGGAATCGTCCCTTCAAGGACAGCCCGTTCTAGCTGTGTCGGGGCACCGCATCTTGGTTCAGCGCCACCTGTGAGCGTAAAGGGGCTTTCAACATAGGGTTTAGGGTTTAGGGTTTTGCAGGGATGGTGTAGGGCACAGGGGTTTGTGAGTTGGCTTGGGGATTAAAGGTGTTGGACACGCTGTCACCGAAAAAAGTCCAAATTCCCTGCCTTATGTCCTGTCAAGACTGTGCTTGACCGGCTTCCATCTTAGTGCCGCAGGACCTGATGATCGCACAGGCAGAACAACTGAACTTTTGTCCCGACAAGATCTCTGGCAGCAATGTGGCTCAATTTTCACAGGATGTAGAGGCGAGTACATGGAGTGATCACCAAATTCGTTGACTATAACCAACTTAGGCTACCAGGGTACCAACTTGGGTTACTGGCGTTCGCGTTGTGAGGGCGACCTTATTCCTGCCGGTCGTTGCTGAGTCCGTCAAGGCTGCAAACCTGAATAGTAATTAGGGCCTAACCCAGACCACCAAGGGGATCTACAGGATAGATCCCCGAAGGTGGAAATTGCATTAAAGACTTTGCTACTTCTTAAGCCTGGCAGCCCGCTAGACATCCAGAGCAGTGTCCAACCAATCGGCCACAAACAAACATCAACCTTGATCGGAGTCTTTTTGAATGGAGCCGTCCGAAATATGATCCTGGTTGCTTCCCAGAGCCCTGGGAAAAACAAAGTTGACATTCCCATGATATAGAGCCAGCAGAACTTTTAGGCAATCCAAACATGGTGGAAGATTTTTTCTTCTTGTAGCTGCGTCTATGGAGATTTTCCTAGCCGCGGCCGTGAGGATTCATTATGAGCCGCCACCATCGTAAGGATTCCGCACAGCCACAGCCAAGCAACAAAAACAACGTGAAGGTAGTCGGAAGAATTCGTCGCCAGCCGGGGCTACGGACCGCCGGAAGTGTCATGTGTTTTCCTAGCCGAAGTTCTAAGTTTTCTTCTAGGATTCCCCACGGTCACGGCCAGGCGAAAAAAAAAAGTCAGGGTAGTCATAGGCGTTTTTTTCATAGCTGTGGGCTGTGGCTGTGAGGACTCTCTGCAGCAAAACAAGACACGCCGGAGTGGCCAGACGCCTTTTTCCCGTAGCCGCGGCTGTCAAGATATGGTAAAGAGGATTGTAGGCCACGGCCAAAACGTGAAGAAGTTGCACCCTGCATGTGAGAAGAACCCACTTTCAGTCGGGACGCAAGGACGCCCCACGCGAGAGTGCAAATTGAAAACTGATTCGAAGACACCCTACGTGAGAGCAAGACTTTGATTTGATTGAAACGAAATTCTTGAGCTTGAACGTGATGATTTGTATACATGCTGACTGATGTAAAGCTTCTGCGGCAAGCGTGTAACTATTAAACATGCGAGCTGATTGGGGGACCCTATTTGCAACCATCATGATGGGACGAGGTCGTCCTTATTGTATCCATATCCATTGGGGGCCAGCCCCCTCAACCCATGGCCCCCTACATGTGCAATCATCATGATTGGATGACCCACCCTTATGTTTGTATACCCTGCTAACAGAAGGTAAGTGCAAGCCTGGCCTCATGAAGTGCAGACAGACCCGAGCCCGGATCCAGGGCGTTGACATCTGAACAGGAGGCCAATAGATGATGGGAGAAATCCAAGAACAAATCAGGGTCTAGGCCAGATGCTAGGCATAGGGCAAGAAAAGGCTTTTGGTAAACCCCCAGCCCAACCCCCCCCCCCCTCTCCCCCCCCAAAAAAACTATAGCTATCACCTGACTAAACTGTCAACTGTTACACTGCTAAACCCTAAACCCTATACCCTTCAGGCTTGATTCGCCGCAGAAAACATGTGAGCAGAGCCAGGCCATGCGCTCTCAGGCTTTTCAAGAGGCACGCGGGACATGGGACGCTTTCCAACACTTCGGTGGACCGGCCCTGCGCTGGCCCCTGACAACCTGCAACACCAATCGTAGAACTAACTCAAAGTGCTGCAGCGTGTCTGAAAAACTCTTAGATTTCGGCCTGGTTAGTAGATGAAGATTGCTTGAATGGAGACAGCGCAGCAATTTGTTGAGGATTGCTTTTGGCCACCGCTTTCTAGACAGTCCTGCTCAACTTCTCGGGTTTTAGGGACAGCGCATCTCCCTTTTGGCTCTCCATACCGCAACGAACACCACACCCTCCAAACGTCAAACCCTCAACCCGGAACCCTAAACCCGGAACTTTAAACCCTAAACCTTATAAAGCCCTTAACTTCTACGGTTGGAACTAGTATGGGCCCTCACTACTGGCGCCCTTATATACTGCGGTTTAGGTCTGAGGCTTTAGGCGGTTTAGGGTACATACATACCTACTGTACACCCGATAAAGCACTCAGAGCCCACTTCAGGGTAGGACCCAGGAAACTGGTACGGTCGCACATTCATGGCCCAACCTGAAAGGACTTTAGACTACATTTTGGGATCCGGAAGACCAAATTCATTGTCACCTATTGTTCGTGGAATCTCAACTGGCTTCGCGTCATGTGGGGCTTGGCTTACATTTCTGTTCCCAAAATGAAGAAATTGGTATAGGGGCCCGCATCAGACTAGGAACCCCACTGTCGGGGACCCGCATGAGAATGAATACAGAGAAACCCCACATGTCCTTGGCATTGCATTCAGGAATCCTTAGCTAGGTGCAGAGTTTGACTTCTTCCAAGAAGTTTTAGCCGAACCTCTAATTGAATGGAATTGGGCTTCCTTCTGATTTACACAAGATTTGATACCTTCCGAGAATTTGAAATGGGGGGGGGCCTCTCATTACATAACCCAATATATGAGGCCCCCCAGCATGGCCCCCCTTTTTTGTGTTGAAGCTGCGTGCGTTTTAATCACGGCTGATACAGAACATGCATCGTCCAAACAAACTATGGGCCGCTTTAAGGTGCAGGAATATGCCCCTCCCCCATATAATGAGCCCCCCACCCTGGTAACAAACACTCCCTCATGAGACGTCAGCAGTATATTGGCGGTGCTGATTATTGGGGGGTGCGGAGGGATTAGTATTCAGGGAATTCATTCAAGACATGTGATGCAAATGGTGCCAGAAAAAGCACGAACAGCAATCATAATTGCATAGTAAGAATACTCGTAATAGCAGCAAAACCATGTTCTTGGAGGACACGGAAGGTGGAGGTCCTGTGACCCAATGGTGCCAAGTTGTCGATTCCCCAACAGGGGAACCCCAGCATTTGAGACCCCCGCAAAAGGCACCCCTATTTTTTGGGAAGCCCCGCACGTACACCCGGCCAAGCCTAAGCAGGAAATCGGAAAAGTTGAGCACTTGAGGCATGTTCTTGGTGGCTTCTAAACATGATAGGCTCTGGAGCGAGCCCGCAAAGCCTAATTGAATTTCTGAATGCGCGCCCACATGAGCAAGGCTTTTGACAAGTTGGCTAGCCCGGTCGCTTGCCAGCCCGTCTTGGCCCTGGGGCAGCATTTGAACAACAATGCCCCTAAACCCTACACATGGACCTAGACGCACCCCATCGCGGCCGTAACGCACCCACCTTTTCTTAGAACATCCTGCCTGGGTGACATCCGCAGCTTTGCCATCTTTGAGGGGGGGGGGAGGCGGGAAGGGGTGTAAACCGTAAACCCCGGTTCCAGGGCATCAAGCGTCTGCCGCAAGGGGATCCTAATTCACTGTGGGATTCTTGGCCAGGCTTCGCTGAACGTGGTCTAGGGGTTTAAAATTCAGGTTTTAGGTTTTAAGGATTTGGGGTTCAGGGTTTAGGTTTTAGGGGTTTTGGGTTCAGGGGTTTAGGCTTCAGGGCTTAGGGGTTGAGGGTGTAGGTTTTAGGGGTTCTAGGTTTATGGTTTGGGTTTTTGGGTTTGGTTGGCACTCTGCGCGGTACTGTTTTACTGCCCTAGATTTTGGGTCAATTCCCCACACATTCACGGGTACCATCAAGGACTGTTGTAGGTATGTTCCGAGGCCCTTGTTACGCCATGTTTAGGAGCTATTACTTTAAGGGGGATTGACCTAAACCAACCTAAATTGCTGAGCGGCTTGTTGAACACACAAGCTTAAGCCCTAAACCCTTCACGACAAGCTGCAAAACAAGACAAGACCCAGGAGGCCTTTTACTGTAGAAGCCTACATACTTGCCAATGTAATTTTGAGGTCTGAATGTAAAAGGAACCTAAGAGCATATAGTGGCAAAATATTGTATGCATTTACACTATTTGGCCTGAATCTATGTGGAACCTGGCACAAAAAAAACAAACTCTTTTTCAGCAGGCCTAACGTTTCATGCCTCTTTCGGGTAAGAGATTTTGAGGGACCCTGAAGATCGTAAAGCTTAATATCCCCTGAGTAGACCTATTATAACCTTATTGCAATCCTTTTCAAATAGGCTGAAGGCCCTATAGCAAATATTTGCTCATGTCCTTATAAGTAGTATATAGGGTTCAACACCCAAACGTATTTAAAAATATGATCTATCTTCAAACCTACCCGGTATGCCCCAGTACCACCCCCAAATTCCCCAAACCCTAAACCCTAAAGCGCGTGACCGCCGGTGGCCTACCCGCGCGGCCAGCATCGCTCGAACTCTTGGCAGGTCTTTGGCCTGACAGATGAAGGGTTCGAGAGTTTTAGGGTTCAGGGCTGAGGGTTTAGGGTTCAAGGTTTAGGGTCTTTTGGGTGTAGGTTCGCAAGCTTCAGGACTTTTTTTCGTTCTGTAAGTTTCTGTGTCTTTAAGGTTTCTTTTTTTCGGCTTCAAAGCTTTAGGGTTGAGGCTTGTGGGCTTCAGGCTTTTAGGGTTCATTTTAGGCTTCAGGGTCTTGAGGGCTTAGGTGTTTAAGCTTTAAGGTTGTAGTAGGATTTGAGGTTTAAAGCGCTAATTGTCCTGAGCCCTAAACCCTGTACAGCTCCCCTTTAAGGAGCTTAGACTACAGCTCACCCTGAACCCTAAACTTAAATCGGATTATTCCTGTCGGAGCCCGAGGTTGCTGTGGAGATCCATTCTGCGCGGGGGGTCCGAAGGAAAAGGAGGATACAGGGATTGTCTCGGGATATATGCTGCAGGCCCACCCCCCCCCCCGCATGGAAAGGTATTGGCACAAGGCCCCACATCTGCCAGCATTTTGGTACGTGACTGTCACTTTGCAGAATCATGATCTGCATGTTTGAGAGGTCAGGGGGATCCTCCTCCTCCCCTGTGGTTTGGTGGGCTTTCTTTTTCCATGATTGTCAACTAGTTCAGATCTTTCCCCCCTGCCCCCCTGCGGTGTGGTGGGTGCGCTTTCTCCCAAACCTGTCAGCATTATCTTTTGCTGGAAAGATAATGCTCCTCCTCCCTCCCCTTGAAGTGTTGGTGTATTCGTTCAATAGCAGTCACCCTTCGTGTCATGTCATTCAGATCTTTCCCCTCCCCCCTGTGGTGTGTGTGGTGGGGGACAATGCGCCATCCTTGTGATTGCTGGCATTGGGGGATCCGCAACATCAGAAACAATGACAATTCGCGGATCGTGATCAGGACGTCCACCATCTTTGTGAGCGTTGGAATTTTTGAGATTTGCGACATCAAAAATGGCGACAATTACGAGGATTGCGATTAGAACGTCCGCTATCCCTGCAACCGTTGGCACGTTTGAGATCTCTTGACATCTGCGGCAGGAAGCCTGGTGACAGTTTGGCTGTTGGCACTTTGAGAGCTTTGACATCAAAAAACGATGACAATTACGAGAATGGCACCTGCCAGGCCTCAAAAAAGAGGACAGTTACGAGGATCGCGACCTGGACACCCACAATCCTTGTGACTGTTCAGTCGACACGGGACACGACGACGTATATGGGGTTTAGGGTTTCCCAAAATTAGGGGTACCTTCTTGGGGGGTCCCCAAAAAAGGGTTGTAATATTTTGGGGTCTATATTGGAGTCCCCTTTTTTTGGGAAACTAGCAAGAGTCCCCGGATTTGCAATGACCCCCAGCAACGCGCCACAACCCCATTCGAAGGAAACGCAATTCGTCACTTACCTCGGGGACCAAGGTGTTTAATCTTGTCGTATCGTATAAAGAGAGCAGGGTAGAAATCTTTGTGCTGACATGGCTGAGAGCCTGAAGCCATGCTTCAGTTTTATACGGTTTGGGTTCAGGGTAGGTCTAGCACAAAAGGATCCGACATTGGCTACTGTTTGTGCAGAACCTTCTGGACGGTTGTTGTGTGAGCCTCTAGCCCAGCAAAAACGATCTTGCAAAATTGAGGATGTTCCCTTTATTACAATTTCTTCGCTGCAACTTGAGGCGATGACTGACATGTACCCTACACGACTCTCGTCGCTTCATGCCATCAGGTAAGGCAGCCTTGGGAGCCAACAGTAATCTAAGTATTGCCAGGGCCTAAGAAGAATAAGGCTTGGGGCATAAGATGCCTCCACAAAGATTCCCAGTGGATTCGTTCAGCTCCAGCATTACATGATCCCCGCTAAACCCTGTTTCAAATTCCATTTTTCCGGTTGGTTACCCATTATTGCCAATAGATTTAGGTCCGAGAATTTTAGGCTTCTCCTACAGGGGACACTGACAATGCTGACAATGCTCACATTACCGAAAACCCTGTACGAATCCTTCACCTGCAGCGCCTCATCTGCTTTGCCAGCAGTCTGAGCTCCAAGAGTGGCGTTGCGTAAGAGATCTAACCTGTTATACCGAATTATACCATGATTTGGATACCTGAACAACCTGAACAATAAACTGGCTTCCTCTCTAATTAAGCTGCAAGGCGCATCGATTGAATGTGCCAGCTGCGCTGAGGGAGTCACCAAAGGATCGCCCAGCATCACAGGGTTCGGGGTGAGCTGCATGGTTGTATGTTCCGTAATTTCTTAACTAGGTTTTGCCAAGCCGGCGCTGCTGGATTCCAGGCCGGTGTCACCACCACCACCGCCGCCGC
>CAJNIZ010026747.1:29018-73097 GCA_905231905.1 Symbiodinium pilosum | reverse complement strand
GCAAGATTTGACTGCCCGTTCTACACCAATGATTGGGAAAAAGCTCGTTCCACTCGGGAATAAGTCGGCTCAACCACCAGTCAAGAACTTTCGCGAAAAGCTCAGCACTGTATGCGGACCCCTGCCATATGCGGTTTAAGGTTTAGGGTTGAGGCAGGGCCACAGGGTTATTATCCCTATATAAATGTGTGTGTGGACAATGGACAAGAAAGTTGCAACTACTACTTAGGGTTTAGGGCGAACAGGGCTTGATTGTAGCTGATGCCAGACATCGTGGCACAACACATTGGTAGTTTGTGGGCTTCCGAACCGAAGGAAATCTACTTTGTTCGGCTTCGTCATGTCTGAGATTCTCTCTGAGTCCTACATTCACCGCTTCTGAAGCCCCTCCACAAGTGATACCCCATTTGAGTAGCGTTTTTTTGGTGATTGAACCTAGTCAGGTAATGTTCCTTATATAAAATACTATGCCCCAAAAGGAGGATATAATCTTACTCTATATTGGGTACCATAGTATCCCCAAATGAAGTACTACTCATCTGCCTAAAACACATCCAAACAGCCTTCAGGAGGAACTTCCTGTCCCTCTTCAGCTCATCGTCAGCACACTGCAGTGCTCTTGCGTCCTCGCAAGGGATCCTAGCTGTGGCTTGCAGGGTCCCATCTGGATATGGGGTTGTCTCAAAATCAGAAGTCCCTTTTTGGGGGGTCCCCCATAACAAGGATTACAGCATCTTAGGGTCTATGTTAGGGTCCCCTATTTTGGGAAACTACCATATTTACATGAGAGATGTTCTCACCTTTGGAGGTCCCATTATAAGCGACGACTAACCACTAAATCCAAAGCCCAAATCCCAATATGTCTACCCCTAGTTACTTCGAGATGCTAGACTACAACCTGCTCTGCAGAAGCCGCTCACCGCTTTTTCGCGTGCATTGGACGATGCGTGGCAACGACTTTGGCCAGCAATCGGTGGCTACAGGTGTTTCGGTGCTTCTACAAGGCTGAGTGGGGCCTGTCTCAAGAAGAGAGGCGATCCTCTGATTTAGCCCAACAGCAGCAAGAGCCATGTAGTTGAAATCAAGCTAAGGTCTTTAGAGCTGCACCGTTAACGAGGCGCACAGACCCCCAATCTCAAGAAACTGCGCAACGGCCTTTTCTCCACTTGAACCACAGCTGTCCTGGAAAGCTCAAGAATCTTGCAGCATGTGGAGTTCTTTGTACGCGTCACGTTGGGACCGTCATGTGAAGGACTTCACCTTGAGGATCCTTGGGGACAACGTTCCGACCCTAATTCGGGCATATTCCGATGTCTGCACGCGCTGTCCAAGGAGCCAGGCAGCTGTAGTTCCAACCCCCTCAAAACAACTCCGCCTCCCTCCATTCACTGCTAAGCATTATTTAGTTGCCTGACAGAGCTTGTGAATTGTAGATCTTGTAGGGAGGAGGGTTGACAGTTGGGGGAAGAGGGTCATTGGACTGCTGAGGCGCATCCCATCCAAAGTTCACTGGTGCTCCTGCCGTCAAATTTTAGCCACGGACCGGCTTGGCAAAACACATGCTACATACAGAGTCTGACGTAGATCTGTAATTGTGAAGATGTACCCGAATCCAGCGCATGGCAGGGGATCAGACTGCCTCATCACGAGCTAGTGGCAACGCCTCAGCATTGGCAAGACAGCTGCGGCATGATGTGATGGTGCGGGCTCAGGAGCACAAGCTGGTACTGCGGCGGCAGGGACGCAACTGAGGTTGAGTAACCCAATATTCCTATCGCAACCATCTTGAATCTAAGCAACATGACAGCCCTTGCAACAGTCGCTTCTATTCTTCTCCAACTCTATCCTTATCAGCAGCCCTTTCATGTGTTTCACAGTCCTGGCCTCTTGCAATACTGGCACAAATTCAAATGCTCCTGCGCCTCCACCCCGACCTCCATATCTGATTCCCTGGACCTTGACCCCAGCATCATCGTGAGCCCTGAACAACGAAACCATCAAGACATGGTGGTCTCTCTGACTGATGGGTCCGTTTATCCTGCCCCAGCCACCCGCCCTCGCGCTGGCGGCTCCGAGCGGTTGCAGTCTGCACCAGCCTCCGTCGGGAGGAGGTGAAGCCTGATAAGGCGTGCGAATTTCACCCAGGATCCCTAGCCGTGGGTTCAGCTACCACCAAACCAAGATCATCAGTCAACTGAAACACATGGGCATATGGTACAAATCCAGCGAAGCCTGGAGCTTAGAGTGAGCCAGGGCCCCCTGAGTGCGGCACCAGGCCCAGAAGTTCAAAGGGGCGATGTAGGCAGCGATGACGACGTCCACCGTGTAATGGTTGTGCCTCACTGTCTATGATCTGCTGAGTAGGAGTCACAAGTTCAGAGGATGATGATTGACATTATCTGGCACTTGCTAGCATTTCCCGGGGCCGTCTGGTTGATCGGAGGCCCCGAGCAGTTTACACAACATAAAGTTTCACGTGAAACCCATTCACCTGAAGCTGCCGCTTTCGCGCAGGTGCAAATGCAACCTCCTGGTGCTGCCATACAGCACCCAGGCAGCGCAATGCAAGCCTTGATGTTCAGTCGAAGGTGCACTGTCACGATAAGGAAAACTTGCAACAGGAGAATGAAGATCCTCGGCTGTCTTGGGATTTCTCAGATTTGTTAATGAGCACACGTCTTGCACCTGAGGTTGGGACCGTGCTTCTATTCTCACCGGTGGAACAACTTCACGCCCCCCCTTCTTTGATCAGCACGGTTGTCACGGTGAATCACGCATGCTGCAGACACCACAGAAGAGGCTCTCAAGTTTGTGGCGTTCCGGACAATGTAAAGAGCCATAAGCACTTGAGCCGGAGGACTGCATTAAATGAAGCTAGTCCACTACACGTTGGTACTATCTGCAACAACTTAGATCCGTAGTTGGTTTTAAAGCAGGGGCGTAGAAAACGAAGTGAGGTGAGCTGCAGACGCGTCAAAGAGCATCTGGGGGATGCGTTGTCTAGGCATCAGGCAAGGAAAAACCTAGCTACTGCACATCAATCCGGACCAAACCATGCTGAGGCTGCACAGAATACAACCATAATATCAATATAACAACAGTAATAATAGTACTAGTAGTAGAAATAATAGTAATCATAATAGTAATCGCTGTATATTATCTGCTCAGATGTCCATCCATTCCCAGCCCAGTCCGCACTATCAGCCTGGTTACGGGCCTCGGCTGATGTACTCTCGTTACACACCAAGACTCGACGCGACAATGAGGATGTTTGTCACCCCTTGTGGGAGCATGCGTCCAGCATAGTAGCACCTTCAAGGATGCACCGCCCAAACCAAAAGCGGATGTTGGGGAGATAATCCCAATTTTATGTACCCCAATAGACTATAGTAGTTTCCATTTATTTTCTTTTCCATTATCCCTAGATAATCCCAATATGTACCCCGATATACTGAAAACTTGATTCAAGTAGAGGAAGCAATTGGAAGAGATTCCAGGAAGTGCAGCAAGCACAACAGACTGAAGGACATGACCTGGTAATAACTTGGCTTTTCCCGACCTAGCGGACTGCAAAAATCGCTTCGGCCACAGCTGGCGCTTGAAATGCTGCCAAGGCTCGCAGCAACCATCAGCGTTGCTGTTGTTACCTTGCCGGGCTTCCCTCATAATCTTTACAGTCCTGAAGACAAGCATTTGGCTTATGTGAGGATTCCTGGAGCCCATCTGAGTATCATTATGCAGTGTTCACGAACTGTTAAATGCCTCTAGAACATCTCAATCCTAAAGATGCCTACATTCACTCTGCACTCTCCCCTGGGAACTAGCAAGCTGAAGCAGCAACTGGGGGCCCGTCCGTGTGGCCACTGAAGACCAAATCACCGCAGTTGCTGTTGTTCGTAAAGTTGTACCTCAAACTTCTGCTGGAAGCTGGGCCAAGGTTCGAGCTGCAAGGCCGTCAGTCCCCCATACAGCTACCCAGAACACTGCCCTCAAGATCTATGGCACCTTATACCCCCTCATCCTCATCCACGCTGCAGGCTACGGACTTGCATCACTGGAGCCTCGATTGAAGCCCTGAGCTCAAAAGAAACTCAAAAAGCTGCAGCTGCTCTTGGCAAAACATGGGCAATCTACCCATGATCCGTGAGTGACGCAACAAGGTGAACCAAGAATCAGTGTGGAAGCCCGTCTGTCGCAGTACCTCAACCCTGAAGTCTGAGCACTGACTGCCTCTTATATTGTCCAAGCTGCGTGTCGAAGAACACATCCCACACCTGAGCCGCTGCATGTGAATCTTGCTGGTGCTTAAGGAGAGGGGGGAGGCTATAGCCATGTTCACTTCATAGAAGTGGCTAGACTCAAATTCGTGAAATCCCGCCGCTGCAACCTCCCAACTACATACTGGTACTTGAGGGTGGGTGGGGGAGGGAACAAATATGCACTCATCACTAATGTTGACTGCGCATTAAGCCCTGAATAATAGTGCCCAAAATACTGGACTTCAAGAAGGGAGGACAAGTAGAAGTAGGAGTAGTAGTAGGAAGCGAAGGTAGTGAACATCTACCAGAAAAAAAGACCTTCCTTTCCGGGAAATTTGAGAATTGTGGATCTAGTAAATGTTGTGTTCAAGCTGCAACGACTAAACCAGCAAGTCTCGAAGTGAGAGTCCCCCTTAATTCTACTAAGGTTTTTAGACGGATAATGGAAAAGTAAATGGAAACTACTATATTATAACAGGGTACATATTGGGAATTTCCCAAAATAGGGGGACCCCAATATAGACCCCAAAATACTATAGTCCTTATTATTGGGGCCCCCAAAAGGGTACCCCTAATTTTGGGAAACCCCCATATGGGGGGAACTGCAGACAAAGAAGCCGTCCTCAGGTGCTTCTGGTTCTCCTGCCATGTTCTGATCGGCAAAAGCCCTTGCCTGAATCCTGGAATTACCAGGACCCCGAAAGATATAGGTAGAGATAGGGAAATTGTGTTGAACATACAAGGTTCCCATTAAGGATTATCCAGGGCTCCAGGGTTGACATGACATCAAAATCCCTCTTCTTCTGGGAGCTTGTTGAACGTGAGGTCCCCTTCATGCAACCCCTCACAGCCAGCGCATTCCTCGTACTTTTCAAACTTCCATACGTCTCCGCAAACTCTGAAACCCTAAGCCATCCACCCTTAACCCCTGACCCTAAACCCTAAACCCTAAACCCCTGACCCTAAATGAAGCAGGCCTCCCAGCCGCCTCTGGGCTGCTTCCCAGGCCATCGCACGCTCCTAGCTCTTTTGTCTGTTGGGCGGGAAGCCAAGGACAGCAACTTTTAAAAGAATGTGTGGTGGCCTTTCAAGAGTATGGGTCCTTTTTGGGACCCTCCTAGGACAGATTGTTGCATTTCCGTAAACGATTGTCCCATCTTGGCCCAGTCACTAGTCCCCGCTCCGCAAAGAAACTGCAACCCCCACCCCGAGCGTCGGATCCTAGTTCTAGGGACTGACCCATATCAGTTGTGGTCTGTTTGAGGTAGCCTATACCAGACAAAAATGAGAAAAAAAAATGGAACCACAACAATGGTAATGGTGTCATGGTGTAGGCCCCTGTAGTACAGTAACCGAGCACCCCGCTGACAGTGCGGCGCCGCACCCGGCAGCGTGGTGGCCAAGTATGTCGGTATCTGAGTGCTTCTCACAATGACCCAGTTTGTTTGGAAACCCGGGAAGATATGGGATTCTACGATTCTGGGCACCCTGTCAGGGAAGACAATGGTATGATTTTGAGAAATTCCCATCCGAGTTTCTTCTGTTGTCAGGGGCGGGAGGCCGTACATGGTGGCTATGTCTCCATATTGGAAGCTGCGACTTGGGATAGGCTTTTTGGGAATAGCCAAAGGACTTCTATGGCTGAATGAGGTTAGCCTCACATTTGAGGTGATTGGGGATGGTTGAAGACTGGAAACAAGACAATTTGCGCCGGCCCATTGCCTTTAAGATTTTCCAAAGCAGAAACACAGGCGATTCAATGCAGAGCTAAGTGCACCTGGGGTTGTAAATTTCAGTGCTTCATCACACTGGCTCCGATTCTATCAAGAACGCAAAAAACAAGAAAGCCCTGTACCCAGAACACCCTGCTCAGTGCTGCAATGTGCTGTTCTTGTTCGCTTCAATGCCTCGTGTCCTGTTTGGCAAAAAGCGTATTGGACAGCCATTCCCAACAACTTGACGTGAAAACGGGTGGGAGTCTCCAAGAAGAGTCTTGCGAAGCCTAGCTGATATGAATTCAGCTGCTGGTATGCACCTTCAACTTTTGAACAAATCTGTGTGGGTTGCTTGGAACCTTCTTCCGCGGCGGAGGACGAGGATCTGCCACAGGTCAGGTGCAGGAAAGAGGCCGAACATTTTGAAAATGTGTGCTCCAGCAGTGCGTCAGTAGTGTCAATGCTGCTCTTGGTACTCTGCTGACTTGCATGGCCCTATTTGCTATGGTGCTGGTACTGCTTCTTTTCAGGAAGCATGCCGGCTTGCAGGCGCGACTTTCCTCATAGTTCTGGTGCCATCTACTTGCTTGACAGCATCAGAACCCTTTTTCTCTGGAATACAAGGTACACAAACCATCCAGCAGTCTCTCGCTAGGCTCTCTGAGTCTGCGGCGCGCAGGATATGCATGACAAAAATGGCCCGCAAAGTTCCTCATTCAACTTGCAACACTTCCTTCCGGCTCATTTCGCGGAAAAGCTTCAACTCTTAGACGCTGCCACCTCGACTAGCGACCCTCGTGGTCTGCACACTGCACCGAGGCTCGCAAAGCCATGGCCGCTAGAAAGGGTCGCTGCTTTCCCGGGAAAGAGACGAAGAGCGGCAACAGGGTGATCAGCCTGGCAGCTGCAGATACAGCACCGTTGGCAAGAGCTGCACACTGTTCTCTGGCTAGCACTTCCAAACGGATCACATATCACAAACACTGTGTAGACACACTTTCAAGGGTGAGAGCGCCATGCATTGCCAATGAATACATGAGCTCTGGGAGCACACGGTCCCCCTTCTTTGTATCAGCGCTGTGAAAACATGGGAAACTCAGCGCAGATGAGGCTGCGGCACCCATATCACAATGGAGCTTCCTGCCAAAATGTGAGGCAACAGCATGGAGAACGAGCAAAGCGACGGGAGCAAGAAGATGTGTGGGTAGTTGTGGGTCAACGACACGGCACAAGCAAGCAACTTTGACTTGTTCGTTCTGAACCTTGCATGATCCACCGGCTTAGCTGTCAAAACCCCACAAGAATTCTTGCTGAGCATAGGTCTCAAGAATGCTTGTGCCATACAAAAAAAAAGATTGCAAACTCGGGTCCCGCGACAACCTCGCTGAGAAGAGCAATGCTCTGGTCATGTGAGAAGTCGGGCAGGTATTCCTCGGTAACATGCCTGTTCTAGCGACAGCCCCTTTGACATGACCTGTTGCACTTCGTGCATGGACGCTGTAAATTCTGCATCCTAGCTTCTAGCGGCATCCACAACTGAGTTACTGCTGCATCTTCAGGATCAGTTTTTGAAGTTACCTACCTGCACATCCACGCACGCCCTCAACCAAGCCCAGCCTTCTGAAATGAACCCCGAAGGTCACAACTCCTCCCGGCCAGAACCCCGAGCCTAAAACCGTAAAGCCCCATGCCCTGAGCCATCCTTCTCCCATATCTATAGGACCTGTATACATATGGGTGGTTGTCAAAATTATGGTCCCTTTTTGGGTACCCTAAATATTAGGTGCCGTATTATAATAGGGATCCAAAAAAGGACCATCATTTTAACAACCACCCATATACGTCAAATGATTCTTGAAAAGCAGCTTTCAGAGCCAAGAGGCCTGCGAGATATCCCGCAGATTGAACCTCAAGCGGGAGCTATTTCAGGGTAGCTGCACCGCTGGGCTACAAAGGGATATGTAAAGATACGTTACGCCATTAATGGAGAATCAAATGACAAATACGATGTCATGTGAAACTGTAACTGGATCTGTACAATGGTTTACAGGTGTTAGGGTTTCCAAATATTGGGTGTTTTTTGGTGGTCCCTCTGTAAAGGATTCTAGCACTCGGGGGTCGACATTGGGGTTCCCTGTTTTTGGAATTTCAAACCCCAAGCCCTAAAGCCCAGCTATCGGCTCATGGTAACCAAGCTCTGTTCCAAACTGGGATTCTCAGAGTTAGGGAACTTTTTTGGATTTCCCAAATTGAAAATTGTAGTAACTGCCATATCGGGATCCCCTCATTTTGGCAAATACCACATGGATTTCTGGTAGAGCCCACTAAATCCATGCAGCATTTGCCATTACAACCCACCCAGCAAAATTCCCCCGTGCTGTTAATTTCTGTGAAGCCTGCTGCAAACATGCTCTCTTGTGGCTTAGCGGGAACACTGCGGGCACCTCACTCGAGCTGCTCCTGGTCCTATAGTACTATGGACGGGAACCCAAACAAAGCTTGTCCCAAAACTTGGACAAGATCATGCAACGATTTATGCCGTTGCCAAGCCAATCCGAAGCCTGAAGTAATCCTATGAACACATTTTCTGGTTCTGCCCGAGCTCTCTAAGCTTCCTTGAAATTTGGGAGTAACAAGCTTCGATTTAATCCTGCTCTTGATGCTACTAACCCTGCATGACCTTGGCATACTTACACGTGAAGGTGTAGCTCAGCACGCAGGATCTTTAAGTACCTTCCAGCCTTCAAAGTACTCAAACCAAAGCCCTAAGCCCCAACATCCTAAACCCAAACCTAACAATAACAGCATCCCAGAGCTTCCCTTAGCCCTGAAGGCTGCAAGGGGCTAGGTTCTAGGGGTTATGGGAAGTAGCCCAAATGAGAGGTTGTCAATTATGGTCCCTTTCTTTGGTGTACCTGCCGTAACATCAGCGTACTCCAACAAAGGGCCATACTTTTGCAGCCCCCCTAAATGCAGCCCCAAAGAATTTGCCATTGGAGCAGGTTGCGGAGCGTTGCCAAGTGCTGACAAGTTCGTTCGAGGTGCCTTGGAGCAGTGGTTGAAGGCTTTGTGATCACCTCTTGCAGTTGTGGGGGATCTTCTTTGCTCTAGTGACTCTAGTAACTCTAGTATCACTAGTCAAGTAATGTCTGGAGGCAGGCCATAGGATGACCATCGGGAGTCGCACCTGAACCTGAAACCATCCAAGTCATGTTCCAGCCGCAACCTTCAGATTTTCACTTCCTTGGAAACATGAACATCAACACAAATGCCCAAAGCTTGGCCTTCTTGAGTGTCAAATGGATTCTTTACTTACATTTTGGCCCCAGAGCCTACACCCAGCCCAAAGTCTAAGAAACCCCGAGGCCTGAATGTCAATGGAGACATTCCAGCCATGGGAGTACGGCGATCCCTCCAATGCCTGCAGGAACTGTTGATGTCAAAGAAGACAAAAAAAAAAAGCATGAGTTGGGCATTGATGCCAGACAGTGCAAGACCACTTCGTACCAGCCCATTTTGTCCACCATCAAGTCGAAGGCAAGATACAGCAGCTTGGGGCACTTCCATGGCTGCGCATGGCATGGCAGCTCAAACGAGCAGGCGAGCACTGCCTGAGACACCTAGGACTCCTTCTCCACACAAGCGCTGCTCTGCAGATCATCAGCCTCGAACACGAGCTTTATCGGTCAAGGTGTTGGCCATCACGCCGTGGGAACCGTTGGCTCCGCAGCTGGCATCACGAAAGGCACTGGCTGCACGCAGCTTGCATACGCCACTGGTACCATCTTTTGTTGAAGCTTTTTGGCTGCCTGCTCTCTTTTCAGCGTGGCCTGGCAGAGAATCAGGGGCCATCCTTGTTCTTTGGTCCGTAACCCAAAGCGAAACTGGCCTTTGACCACGTGCAGATGTGGCAGCGAGGGCACATCTCCTGCGGATAGAGTGTGCAAATGTACGCAGCCTTCAGGACTGCAAAAGAATCATGCAAAGCCAGGCATCTTATCCAGGTACAAAAAAGCCGCACATCCGGGAGGTGCCCCTTCTCGCCTATTGAACACTTTCAAAAAGCTGGAATGACTGCGAACCAGGGACGCGCAAAAAAAATGTATTGACCCTCCCAATGTGATGAAACTCTGACATTCCTTTGCCAAGCTCCTCGTTGTTGCACCCCGCGGCTCGCTTCATGAAGCGACATGCCCATGCACAGTGGTCGGGATGGCCTGCTATGCAATCGTATGAAAAAGCAAAGCAACGCTTTTTCGCGAGCATCACGTTATGTACTAATTTTCAGGCCCCCGTGAGACACCATGGCACCATATGGCATTGACTCCTACAGAAAGTTCGTGCAATTGCAAACACAAGAGCCGGAGGATCACGCAGATGCAGGCTTTTTAGAAACCTACACAAGGTTTGGACTGTGAAGACACAATCAGTCGTACAGTCTTGATTAGTCGTGTGCCTTCCCACTGCAATACCCAGTCACCTCTTGATCCGATGGATATCGACGTGCAATCGGGAGCTTGCTCCGCGCCCTGCCAAGAGGCACAGTGTTCGGACTTGAGCCGAAGGTTGCATTGCAGCCCGCCTGCGCAGCTGACCCTGCTGCCTGGACAACGCATGCGACATTTTGTGAACTCCACGCGGTTATAAAATAAAACTATTGTAGCCGCGACCAAAACAAGGGTTAAGCTTTGACTCACGTGTGCATTGCTCTGTTCACGATGTAACCCCGACCAAAACAAGGGTTAAGCTTTGACTCACGTGTGCATTGCTCTGTTCACGATGACGCCGAAACGCGCACACAAATAAAACATGCACCTGGTGTTGTATTGCCGGAGGCTTGATTGCTCTCATTTTCGCAGGGCGTGGGGTGTCTAGACAGTTCACATTGTCAGGGGATCTTATGGCGAAACATGCATTCAGTGAGGCGCTTCGCTTACACAGACCCCAAAATGCAGCTTCCCCACCTTCGCCCGCCGTTCTGTTTTCAAGGCGGCCTTTGACCAGCTGCAGATGTGGCAGCGTGGGCACTTCCAACCGTGGACGCAACCAGCGGACCGCTTCCTGGTTTTTCCCAATCATGCCCTGTATGGGGCTGCAAGGTATAAAGTATTGAAAGGTTTGTGGGGATGATACCAGCAAGTCACCCAAAAACTTGGGCGTCATGCATGTTAGGGGCCCTATTTGGGGAAGCACAGGGGATAGAAAGGGGTTTCTCCCAAAGATCATTCCCCCAGCGTTTGACATGATTCGTGATGAAGTCTCTGCCAGCTAAAAAGAGTTGCACAGCTAAACGCAAACCACCAATAGAATGCAGCTACACGTGACCACTTATACCGTGCTAGTGGGCGTCATGAACCGGCACGGCCAAGAGCAGTTCGAAGGATGCCCGACCGAACCGATTGAGACACAAACGTCAGGGTGCCTCGGTACATACGGCGTGCATTGCGGATCAACCCACTGTTCTTTTCAAAGCCTGTACATACCTGAACCACTTGCTCCATACCTGGCTATGCAAAAATTCCTGCTCTGAGAAGCGAAGCTGGTGACATGCACAAAGCCATGGGCACATACGCATGCCATCCTGCGCAAGCTGCTCTTCGCCCAAAGCGCGGAGGTCGGCAAGCAGCTTGTCTGCAGCATCCTGGCATTGTTGTTTGTACAACAGCCTCGGCTTCCAATTTCACCTCCAAAACATGATTGATGATGTTGATGATGATGTCGGGATTGAGCACTCTACATCATGTGAAAACTTAACAGACTTTGGTCTGAAGTTCTTTACACGCCAGAAAACCTGCCATCTTGCAGCTTGGTTTCGTCGCCTCGTCTGATGCTACGACCACACAAGCCATGGGCTGAAGAATGACCTCCTGCGATGGTCGTACGCAACGCACGTCTGGTTGCCGTTGCTGGCCGGGGAACGTGCACCCTCCGCCAATGCAAATAGTACAAATGTCACGCTCATGCGCATTATCGGAAGGTTTCTCTGCTTTTTCCTGCCGGCTCATGTCAGCTAACCACCGGAAACAACACCGCTTGCACGTGCAACTGCGCCCACCTGCATCAAAGGCACGAAGACCTCAGATTCTGGTCTATGGGGTTATTGTCGCATAGGGGGCTCTGACAGCTATGACATCGTGAGCCATGCTACCAAATCACTTGCAAAGCCTGTCATGCTTTCTTCGGACACTCGAAGTTCACGAACACAAAGCATGCCAATTTTGGCCACGACTCCACTGCGTGCTCACATGTTTCGAGCGGTTGTTCCGGAAGGTCCTGGCCCGTTCAGACCAACAGGCGAACACTGAATCTCAGCGGGCTATGGTAAAAATCAAAGCGACATGCTACAAGCATCTACAAGCCACAACAAATAATAGCTACAACACGACCACAACAACAAGAGCAACAGCAACAGCAACAGCAACAGCAACAGCAACAGCAACAGCAACAGCAACAACAGTGGCAACAGCAGCAGCAGCAGCAGCAGCAGCAGCAGCAGCAGCAACAGCAGCAGCAGCAACAACAACAACAACAATAACAACAGCAACAACATCAACAGTTATCATCAACCTCAACCTCAAACCCAACCTCAAGCCCAACCTCAAGCCCAACCCAACGTCAACGTCAACATCAACCTCATCATCATCATCGTCACCATGCCAGCCTCCGCCTCCGCATCGGAGCTCGTCATGGTGGTGGCGCAAATTCACATGGCCAATTCATCAGCGGCATCACGCTGGTGCTTGCATGTGTGTTTAATGTATCAATGTTGTGTACTCTTCATCCATCAATTTCCGGGCTCAGTCAACATAACTCGAGAGCCATGTCCCACACATGCCGTTGGTCCACTCGGTAATATTGGCTGGCAACTCTTGACCAGACTTGTGAAAGTGCCAGCATACCCAACGCGCATCCAGCAAAAGCTCCATCAGTTACAGCTCGTTCCCACCACGTCCTTTCCCAAAAGCACGGCCTTGCTAAGAGGGACGGCCGAGACACCGTTGGTGAGCAGCATTCCTACCCGTCGCAATCCCAACACAAAGTCAGCACCACTGAATTCCACATGTTGTCGCAAACCGCAAAGCCCTTCTGGCGAACGCTGCCCCAACCTTCGCTCTCAACTGGTGCACGTGCCCAATGCGGTGCAACCTGTCTAGCGTTCACGTGTTTCAATTGTGTCTGGCACAAAAGGTTGCCTATGCTGCAACAAAGTATCAAAAAAAATCTTGCATGCATGTGCCGGGGCAAACGACTGTCAACGGGGCAGATGGCCCAGGATGGTCCCTTGGGCTCTGATGGTCCTGCAGGGACAATGGATAGCCTGTGATTTCCGGATGTGCCGGATCATATGGTTCGATGGCACTGCCTGGCCCTTCATTGAGTGTTGTCTTTTCGCCCATGTTTATCCGGTCCCCCACGATCCCGTTGGGTTTGGAGCGTCACTCATGTACATGTTGATTTTTTTTCACGGACTCTTTCGGTTGCCACCTCATCCTCGGCCCCCAAACTGGGTCAGCCTATGAGACGCTGCGGCAAAAAGGTTCTGGTCCAAGGCCGCACAGCATTGGCGCAAAGGCAGCCGGCTGGACCATTAGGGTGTGAGGGCGCAATTTGTTTTTCCAGGGCGGCACCCGGCCCTGCGCGCGTCCGCGATTTGGTTGATGATTCATCTCCTCTTGCGCGCTTGCAGGATGCCACGACCCCGGGCTGAGGCGCCCGTCTGGCATGCTGTCCGCGGCGAACAGCAACGTTGGTGTGGGCCGCGGTTGCAGTCGTTCCAATATGCCCACAACACACCAAGGCAAGAATCGTCGAGGCATCGCTGGCTACTGCCGGGGCATGACTGCATGTCCGTCAGGGCCAACAGCCCATGGGCCGCACGGCACTCCGTGGAACCAGCGGCGGCCTCTGCCCGCCAGGCCCTCCTGGCACCACTGGATGGGTATGCTTGCCATCGCCGCTGAACCAACGTTCGCCCACTTGATGCTGAAACTTTTGGTGGTGAGTGTTGATGCGAGCAGCCCGAGCCACCTGGGCGAGCTGTTTGCGGATGCACGCGGCGTGGCCAAACAAGCAGCCGCCTTCCCGCCCTTGTTGGGTCGCGTGGTTAACTCTCCGGGCGGTGCTTGGCCAACCTCACATGCCGCTGCAGCCGAACCGGCGATATCGGCGACTCCCCGCGAATTGGCCACGGTGAGTTGTGCCAGAAGACCGCCGCCCGCCCACTTCCGCACCCGCCACAAAGAGCTTGCACCGCAAGCCGTCGCCAGCTTCCAGGTACGCATCCCGCTGCTTTCCGTTGGCCTCTCTACTCCGCTGCAAGGACCGCATAGCCAGCCACACGATTTGCACCGGGCCACGCCGCACCGGCACGCATCACCAGCGAGACCAGCAGCCCTCCTCTGCATGCTTGCGCGTGCGCATGCGGAAAGAGTTGCTCCCGCGCATTCCCGCGCCCTGGCCCGCTCGAGTCCAGGGGTGGAGCGGCAACTTCCTCGTACAGGTAGCGGCGAAGCACGCGCTGGCCACGTCGCTTCGCGAACTGCCTGGGGAAGGGCTATGCACAAGCTTTTGATACCCCGCTCAGTCAAGCCGTTTGTCGGCAACCGTCTAGGACACGCTGCGCTGCCTCAGCTGGACCTCGGGACCCTTGCATCAGGTGCGGCGGCGCCACGGCTGGGGTGTTGGGCGTGCGGACTGCGCCGCGCGAATGATCAACAACCCGGGTGCTGCGAGGCGGGCGCACGCGTGGCCTCCAATGTTTTGCTTCGGGCTCGGCTTGTGATCGCGCGGCCTTTTGGGCCTGATGGGCAACAATTTGGCCACTTACCGCAGCCGAGCCCTGCGACTGACGCCCTGACAGGAATGTTGCCGCGGAAGGTCTGCAGTGTAGCCGAGCTGATGCATGCAGCTGCTCGCTTGCGCGACGCAGGGTATGCAGCGCTGGGCTGGGATGATCCCACTGGGCGGCGAACCGCGGCAGGAGCCCCGATAACCCCTTAAGGGACTTTGATGCGGCTTCGTGCACCTCGACGCTATCCCAAGCAGGCTTCGGTGGTCCGCGTGCCATGACCGTGCGCCCGGAATCCGTTTCCTCGCCCTCGCGGGTCTTGTTGCATCTTGTTGCTGCAGCGCCTCCGTCAGCCACAGCCCGTGGCGCCCCTGCTCCGGGACGCGCAGTTGGATGCGCCCGCACCCGACTTGCACCGCATTGAGTTGCTTGCCAGGGTTGATGATGGATATGATGGTGGCAGGAGTTTATTGCTTTGGAGGCGCGGACCAAAGTATTTGATAATTGCACTGCCTGGCCGTTTAAATCATGGCCAGTTGCTGCCAAATTAGTATGGCCGAACCGTGCATTTTTTAATATGGCACCTTATTGTGCAAACGTTGCAGGACGCCATGTTTCCCGTTTTGATTGGGGCAAACCTGCGCCGTTGGATGTCCCCACCCCCTGCCCGCTGTGCGTCCTGACGTAAACTGGCGTTGCTGCTGCAATGTACCTCCAGCACGCCCTCGGTGCATTTTACGGATGGTGTCCGTGCTGGAAAGGGGGCCAACAGAACTGGCTTGCGCTAGGTCGGCCGTCTTTGCCTTGCAGGTCTCCATTGCCCGACGTGGAATGCAGGGTCGCACCGCGACGCAACATCGTTTGCATTGGGCTGCCAAACTTCGGGGAAGCCAGCTAAGACGCAGCCCAGTGCACATAGACCCATTGCAAATTTGCCCAGGAAAAAAAATGCAAAATCCAACTTAGAGACATTTTCGGCCCCCCATCTGAAATACATTGTGCGAACGCTCTCCATTGCAGCCACAACCGTGCCGCAACCTGATGCGAAGCCGATCTCCAGGGGAACAGTGGCAGTCCTTGTTCGTTTCATCATGTAAGCTTGCCTACCGCCCAAGGACCTTGGAAAGTGCACACGAGGTCATCCTGACACACCGCCTCCTGCTGTCAAGAATTTTCGAAAATTGGAATTTCCAAATTGGCTGGCAAAACACTATAAATGCTGTCATTGATCGTAGTCTTCGCGCTAGAACAAGACTTTCCAGTTTTCTTAACTTCTCGACACCCTCAGAAGCTGTAAGTTACAGCGCTCTTGAGCTTCCACCCGCCGCAAGTAAGGTTCAGTGGACCAGGGGGAGCAAAGGAGACCAAGGGCTCCGAACCACACCTATGCAAGGGTCCACACAACGTCGACGATCCGCTACGCCTTCGCTGGAGATCATGCACGTTGGCCTCCGGTGCCGACTTTTCCTGCCCTTGCCACTCACGCGGACGCGGTGCAGCGGTGAGGGCTTGCCAGGCCTCCATGGGCGGACCAACGCTGTGAGCGACCCCTTTGCGAATTGCCCCCGTACGGGTTTGCTGGCAGGCCGGCTTCGTCCTTGAGCGGGCATGGGCCCCGGTGCTGCGAGAAGCCGTCGGGCCCGAAGGGCGCGTCGTGCCGCAGCTGGCTTGCCAATACGACTGTCCGAGGGGTTACCGCTGACGACCGAAGGCGCGACTTTGTCGTGTAACCGGGGAGGCATTATGTCGCGATGCCACGCTCGTTTCCCTTCTCACCCGCGCAGGTCAGCCCATTTCCGGGTCAGCCATATCGGAATGGCGCCATGCTGGAGGCCGCGCGCTGACATGCACTGACGCAAGGTTGTGCACTACGCGGAGTTGCGCCGAGGGGGACCGCAACGTCTGTGCCTCCTTGCAGTCGAAGTCGGCGGCCGATGGAACGGGGATTTTCTGCGGCTCGTCAAGCGCCGTTGGGGGTTTCCTTCTGCCGCGCTCGGGGGAGCAGTCGGCAGCACGTGGGCCATGCCCAGCTTGCCAGCGGATGGGGATGACATGGGATGACGTCCCTCTTGGCGACTTGTTCCAACTCGCGGATCCGGCGACCCCCCATGGTCAGCTGCCTCCGTGAAAGCGATCGCTGAGGCGCTTGCATTCCAGTTGCCCGGCGACACAACGCAGAGGGTTGTAGCGGGTGCACTGTGATCGCGTTGATGGTCTTAAAAAGGTCCGCCGAAAAAATGCTCTTAAAACAGGCAACATCCTCAAACGACAGGGTTTCCTTGGCAAAATTGTGCAACACATTCCTTTCACAATTTCATTCACCCAGGTTGCGCGTTGGGTAATACCATGATTACAAAACAGAATTCCCGTATATTCCCGTACAACAAACCGTCAGAGGTTTACACAACACCACACATACAGTTCCTCATGTCGGCGCATGATGGCGCACGTGTGCATGTGCACAAAGCCCACGCTCGCATCGGGCGTGTGCTGGAGGAGCCATGCCGGCGTTTGACACGAACGTAATGCTTTAATGACATCACGCGCAAAATTGGCTTCTGCGTCGACACAGAACAATGCATGCAGCGAAGCACAATGCAGTGACGGGATCGATGAGCCTGTCTGTTGTACGGTTGTGCGGGCAGCGCATTCCAGAGTCAGAGTCAGAGTCAGGCCTGAAAGCCCAAAGGCGGCCCGTTTAGGGCTCAGGCAAGGGCCATGTCTACAAGTATGTACAAGAATTTCAAGCGGATACGTGACACGCATCAAGATTGCATGGCAAAGTTGGCATATGCATCCATGAGAAGCATCAGTGGCAGCGCATTCCAAGGCCTGTTATGCTTCGGCAGCTTGGAATGGCAACAACAAGTACTGTGCGCCAACCTGTGGTGAGAAAAGGGCGTGAGTTGAAAAAGGATTCTTAATCTCAAAAACTGGATGGACATGGTGGACTTCGTGCACACCATTTTTCTCGCACGACATCGCGGGCGCAGCAATGTAACAAGGTTTGTATCAGACCCACAATGAAGCGCCGCCTGCCCTAAACTATGGCGTGCATGTGCGGTTGCTGCTGCCAACACAAAATAACGCAACAAGAACGCAGTTACTCGGTTTCGGTTGCCAACAATGCCTTGAGCACATGGAATGGTGCGTCGCTGCATTCTGACATGCTCACGCCAACGGTCTGCGCGCAACCTGGTCCGACACCCTACGAAACGGGGAAATCAGGCCCAAAACAACAGACCCATGGCAGAGGCGACGCAAGAGGACCGGTACGTTGCTGGCAGTCTGAACGACACATGCTGCGAGGCACCGTGATGATCGCAGAAGACGTGCCCACAAACGGCACGCATAAGTCACAGACACTGGAAGAACTGCACCCAATTGCCGTCGTGTTGTGAGGGCCTGTCGGCTCAGAGACCACGATGTGCCAGCGTCTGTTCATGCTGATTTTCGGCGTGCTGCACAAACATGCCTCGTCTGCTCATGAAAGCTGTTGTGCTGTTTTGCCTGCTCTTCGTTGTGCAAATGCTTTGACCCATCTGCACAGGGGTTGTCTGAACAAGTATAGTCCTTTTGGTTCATACCAGGCAGAAGATGATCATAACGTGCCATCCCGAGCCAACATTCTGCTCATGACCTGCGTGGATCCAGCAATGGAAAACCTGCTTGGATGATGCTACTGCATTCTTTTTCGAGCCAAGCGCCAGAGTTGCAGGGGCCGGGGCGGCCAGAGCGGCGGTGGAGGCTCCAGAGTCTCCAGAGGCATTTCCTTTGCTTTTGAGGCGCGGGCACGTCAGTTTTCAGCAGGCACTACTCCAGGAGGAAGAGGCGCCGGTGGGCGTGCTGGCGCGCACGTTACGCCAGATTTTGTGAAGCTCGGCGGTGCGTGAGACAAAACGGCTCGGCATCAGGCGGGTCAGACTACCCGCGCAAGGCAAATTCGCTTCCGCGGGTTTCACGCTTGGTCAGCGCAAGGCTCCCATATCATGATCTCAATCGGGAACGTGCCGTCGGCTTCGCCTGATTCTGGCTATGTTGCACATGGTGCTGATGGCGAAGCAGTGCGCGCGCGAAGGCCCATGCTGTGGCAATCCAAACTTTAACTCAGGAAGCCCGCGGCCTCCGCGCTCATTATTGACCGAAGGGTGGGCACCCATGACCACATCTTTGGAGTGCATGTACTTGTGATTGCCCTTCGCAAGCAGTCTGGCTGCCCTTGCTGCGATAATGCGCAGCCAGGCAAGCCTGTGATGTGGAGGCCCTGGCAGACTTTCACACCCATCTATTGCCCTGACACCAAGACAGTCCATGTGCGCCACACACGACTAACTCGAAACAGCTCCGAGAGAAAGATGACACACCTCTGGTTTCGCGTTGAAACCTGATGCCCTGCGCTGTGCAGCAAATGTGAAGCAGCAAGCTTCAAGGATCGCAGGGGGGTGCTGAACGGCCAGCGCGCATGACATGATGCCTTTTGGGCTGATTGCTGCCATGGAGCCTTTTCGGCATAGACCTAGCCCACTGCACAAGCTTCAGCAATGCAAATATTTCTTGGACATCCATGATCCCGCCTCAAGCCCCTCGTAGCGCGCGAATGCAAGGTTGCGAAAAAGGACGGAGGAGGTGTACTGCATAACAACGAAATAAGCCCTCAGACGGCGGTCAGTATCATGCCTCCATCGAACTCCACTCACCAGCGACAACATGCTGCCCAAGTTGCAATAGCCAGAGCCACACCTGCAGAGTCTACAGGCGTTCTTCAAGGTCGCACTTGCTGAGATGATCAGCGTAAAGATGCCGACTGCCCGGCTTAGCTTAGACTTATCAAGGGGCTCCCAACTCAGCCACAGCCCCCGCCCGCCTTGGAGCAAACCTGGGCGAGCCCATGGCAACAATGCTGCAGGTCAGACAAGGCACTGGATAAAACAAAAAAACACTCCCGAGAGGGATCAGCTCTTGTCGACAAATTTTCTGCCCATCTTTTCAAGCGCCGATCTGGTTTAGATAAGTCTGAACACATTCAACACCAGTGCAGTATTCGTTGGAGATGTTTAAGCGGTGTTGGTCTCGACAAACCTGTGGTCTTCAAATGGATCTCACCACTTTCGGTAGCAACACGACACAGGACCTCCTTCCTGGCCCAGCAACACGCATCTCCTGCTTCAGCGTAACGCCGAGCTCGCCGAAGTGCCATATCGGCCCAGCCGCGCTGGTCTCACTCGAGAGGTCCTCTGGTGGTAGATGGAGGAAGTCTTGCACACCCATTGAATAAGGGTTGTATGTTGAGGTAGATAGGGGAATGGAAAATAAAATGGAAGCTACCACATTATTCAGAGTTTGGATAATAACACCGCTTGAGATCAACAACTGTAGTTCCTGCACATAAGGCAACATGGTGCAAGATTTCCTCCTGTTGCAGTCCGACACATGGGTGGCTGTCAAGGTAAAGGGGCTCATGCCACCACCCAGGATGTAGATCGCCACAGGTAGAGTGCGTGATCAGGGTGCTCCAAACGTACCTTTTTGAGAACTACCGGCATGCTTATGACTTGAGTCTGTTTTAAAGTTTGGGCATCTTGCTGAAATCGTGCAATTTTGTGGATATGTGGAACTATTTGAAGATGTGGCCCCTTCACTTAACACTGAGGTTCTGTGGGTTCTCTCCCAATGAGGGGGAGGTATCCCTAGAAAACCTTGTGATGTATTTATGGAGTCTAAAAGGAGATTATAAGACCTCTCTCAACAACATGAGTAACAATTTTTGGTAACCGCTATCAGGAGCGGCACGATTACAGCAGTATCAGAGCAGAGACAGCTTCCCCAAAAGCGACGAGGACATTAGGGTCATGTATAGGGCTACATGGAGCTATATAAGGATGTGTAGATGTGTACATATACATACATATATATAGGGATAGGTAAGGATATCTAGCGTTAAGGGTCCAAGTGCCCTAAACCCTATTCTCCGACTCTCCTCCATCTCGAAGCCTTGGCGTGTCTGTTGGCTCATAACCTCACTTCATAGAGCTTTGCTGCTTCAAAGTTGAGGCTTTAGGTTTTAGGCTTTAGGGTTCAGGGTTTGGGGGGGTTTGGGGTGTAGGGTTTAGGTGTTGGGTTGTTAGGGTTTGGGGCTTGCCTTTACGAAGCCTGGGCGTAAGTTAAAACGAGTCTTTGACTGCTGTGCTAGAACCTGCGCTTTGGTAAATGGGCATGTTCTGACCCATGAGCAACATAGCGGAAACCACTCGAAGAGAAGAGTCCCAAACCATCTGTCGATCACTGGTGAACTCTTCAATAGTTTTCTTCTATTACTATAGTGTATCATATTACTATATTGTATCATAATAACCCTACACCCTTAACCCTAAACCCTAAAAAACCCTAAACCCTAAACCCTAAACCGTGCAGAACTCCTGAGCTTCCTAAAGAAGTCCAGGATCCTTGGTTAGTCCTTCGCCCCTCTGCACCAGGCGCTGCAGTACGTCCCCCCTTACTTAGATAGAATATTGGGTTTAGGGTTTAGGGTTTAGGGTCTAGGGTTTAAGGGTTAGTCCCCCCTTTTTTAGATAGAATATAGGGGTTATATAGGGATAATGGAAAAGAAAATGGAAACTACTATAGTATAGTAGGGTATATATTGGGGGTATAGTCCCCCGCTTACTTAGAAAGAATATTGGGTACATGGGGATCATACTATAATATACTCGAAGCCATATGCTATCTACTTGACGGGGACTATAACCCCAATATATACCCTATTCTAACATGGTGGTCTCCATCTTCTTTTCCGTTATCCTTATATAAATAACATACCCAATATTCTGTCTACTTAAGGGGGACTACATCTGCATCATGTGACCCTAAACCCTAAGTTCTAAACCCAAAGCCCTAAACCCTCAAGCCTAAGCCCTAAACCCTAAAACCGCAACCCTAAGCCCTAAACCCTCAAGCCTAAGCCCTAAACCCTAAAACCTCAACCCTAAGCCCTAAACCCTAAGCCCCAAACCCTAAACCCTCGGGTATCTGCATCATGTGTGACTCTGGGGCTCGCACACGTGACCTCCGGCTCAGGCTGCTTTGGCCCATGTGCCAAAGGACGAGACGATGGAAGGAGGGAGCACACTGTTGCAACAGGGTTATATAGAGGTTATGTAGGGTTATATAGGGTTCTATATACGGTTATATATAGGATTAAGTTGGGTTATATTGGGGTTATAGAGGGTTGTATAGGATTATATTGGGGGGTATTTAGGGGCTATATCGGGTTTCATGGCGTTATATAGTATATAAGGTTATATAGGGTTATACAGGGTTATAGGGTCATATTGGGTTGCATCGGGGTTGCATAGGGTTGTAGAGGGTTGTCTGTAGATAAGGGTCATATTGGGATAATGGAAAATAAAATGGAATATATGGGTATAATACAGGCTTAAATAGGGATAATGGAAAAGAAAATGAAAGCTATCATAGTATATAGGGTTACATAGAGCTAACGGATAATAAAGTGGAAACTACTGTAGCACATAGGTGCTTTATAGGGAATAAAGGAAAAGAACATGGAAATTACTATAGTATATTGGGATTATATTCGTGCGCAGCCCCTTGAAACAGCAATGAGGCTCGCCCCATCGCTTTCAGCCCACAAAGGTCAACAAATTGACAGCAACAGCGGCATGCTTCATGATGTGATGGCACGGCTAAGTGGCACAGGCTTCAACATCTTGATCCAACGGCAGGCTTCTGCTTACACTACTCCTCCTACGTGATTTTCAAACTCCTGTTCGTGGTGATGACTCGGATTAAAAACTCGAGCACGGCCTGTCCTGTTGCATGGCAGTGAAAACCACCGCTGGCTGCTTCTTCTGGTCCTGCTACTTTGCACAAGTCGGTCCAGGTCCGCGCATCGCTTGATGCAAATGGTGCACAGTAGGAGTCTGCTACCTGATTTCAGGCAAAACCAGGCAGTCCGGGTGGGCGAACTCCAAGGCCAGGCCACAGTTTTGCACGGCCTGCAGCGAAAAAGTTTGATTCAAATTCCTGAAGACATCTTGTTGCAGTTCTGCGGGGGACCTCAATGAATATCTAAGGTTCTTGCCAAAATACCAACAATACAAAAGGGGGAGGTTCTGGGGGGTGGGGTTACCATGATGCGTAAACAGTGGGGGTCCCTGGACCACGCTTCCAGAAGCTAGCTGATGTAGAACCGAGCTTGCGCAGCAACTTTTGATGCTGAAGCGAGGTTTTTGCACCTAATTTTCCAACCTCACCCTACGCTAGTAAAATAGGCAACTGCCCCCAGGGAAAATAGGCAGCGCCCAGCGGTACGAACTCCCCCATCCGCCCAGTACGAGGGGGACCCTCTAATACAAACAAGTAGGTGCCCAAAGACTGGGTGGCGCATGAGCCGGCCCATGTTACCGTTGCAAAACGGCGCGCCTTCATGACAACATCTTTTCGATTTCGCATTTTCGCAGTTGCCTGCAGTGGCGGCCAGCATGGTGCAGGCTATGCCCCAGCATACCCTTGCCGCAACAACCACCTTCCGATAGATTGAATCTTGCCACCTTCTTTGTCCGTGCCCATAAGTGTAAGTCTCAGAGTTGGGGACCTCATACAAATACCCCCAAAAAATGTCTCAGTTCTGTCGCGTGCGTCTGCCATCAGGGAACCGCCGCCGGCTGAGTTCCAGACGAAAAGGAGGGCCATACCGCACAGTGTGACAGCCTGCTTGACCACCTGTTCGATGCTCAAGAGACATGGGGCGTTCTCTAAACCCTAAACCCTAAACCCTAAATCCCCAACATTGGGGATGCCCCTGCCTGAGGGATATACAGGGATCTAAGGGGAGCATAGGGCTCCCTGGGTTGAGTTAGGGGACACTGGCCACTAGCCTCATGTGGGAGTTTCCCAAAATTAGGGGTACCGTATTGGGGGTCCCTAAAATCAGGACTATAGTATTTTGTGGTCTATATTGGGGTCCCCCTATTTGGGAAACTACCATGTACCCTAGATACATGACACATGTGTCTTATGTTGTGAAGGTAGGGGTCACTAGCAGTCTTACATTTCAAAAAAAGACTGAGGGACCCTGGCATGCGCTCTTGCTGTTGGGGTACACTAAGACAGAGGGCTGGGATGTCAAGGGAAACCTGGAAATTACACGCATTAGCTACAATCAATATTTCCTACACACTTGAGTTCCTTATTCGGGACTATTCAGGACCATACTGAACTACAAGAGGGACCCCATGTCCACCGTTAAGGGTCCCTTAATCGGGCTGGTGCTGACAGTAGCTCAGGTAGGATTCATGTGGCTGTATGTATCCCCCAGGGGTCAACTTACACTCTCAGTTCATTCCAGTACTTGGAGAGTCCGGGCGACTTAGTAGATAGGTTCATAACTACTACAAGCCATATGATAAACCCAATTCTCCCTATTTTTATCCGACTTTACTATGTCCCCCCAGCCCTCCAAGTATCATATAGGGAACATCCGTCTTTCGAAACTTTAGAGGGGTCTCCGTCTCCGTACGACCCATGGGCTCATGACAGGCAGGCCTTCTCATTCTCGCGCATTTCGGGGGAGATGAACTCAAGGACCAGCGGATAGGATTTAACCGCAGCAACCTCCCAACCATGCGATAGGCTCTACTTACCGGAGACTTCGTAGGGAATAAGGGAATGTAGTATATAGGAACTACATAGGGATTCTATTCCCTCATTCCCTACTAACCCCCGGTGAGCCAAGGGATTGGCTCTATCACAGCTTCCAAGGACAGGACTAGGCACTGAAGCAGACCGAGGCTTCGGCACATATCTCCTCAGAGTACTTGAAGAGAGGCGGGGCGTAGCGCAGTGCCCAACCATGTTTCTGACACACAGCACTCAAGCATTCACATGCTGGCAAGCAATTTTCCCAAGCACAATCAATACCTCCAACAGATCATGCCCACACATCTGCTTGAAGGTACACTGGGCTCATGCAAAGCCTCGACGATGGTGAGGATTTCGTCCTTGTCGCGCTGGTCGTTCCGATAGGTCGATATGCTCTCAATGATGCGCTGGTCCTCCCTGGGTTGCTAACAACGCAGCGGACTGGAGGAAGGCATGGAAAAAAAGCTGAGAGAGCAGCTCATGAAAGACAGTGTCCGAAGGTTTCGACATGGCGTCTCAAAGCACAAGACATGGCAATGCGAAGGAATGCTCAGATCAGTGGAATGGGGTAAGATGGGGCTATGATAAGATATGCTCCTTGTTTCGGCCGTGAGCTGGCTCAAAATCTAAAGCATGCACGCTGCTATGTGCTCCTGGTACCACTAGCTTCCTCAGAGTACTCTTGAGGCTAGCAAAGATGAGCTGCAGGCACAAGGCATTTGCCAGAACATAAACTGTGCTCGCATCCTTCAAGGCAGACAAACCTCAACCATCCACCTTCAACCACTCAGCACAAACAGTTTCGAACAGATCAGATTCATTAAACTATCCGGTAAACAGCAGGTCGACTTCCAAGCTGTGTAGTGATTTGTCATGCTCCAAGAAGAATCTGGCCCGTTCTTCAAGGCTGGGAGCTTCTTCCCAATTGTCGTGCTTGCTGCCAGGCTGCGTACAAGTCTAGGAACGCTCGAAGGAGTGCAACATATCAGCGTTTTGCTTAACACAGTCAGCATCCACACTCGCGAACAGTTGACACTTTATTTTTTCTTTGACAGCAGCTGTCAACATCTCGAGCCTTCCCTTTTGGGAGAAGCATATAAGTTTACACGCCACATTACAACCTTCTACATGTGTCCAGCTCTGCTGTACACCTCCGAACAACGGACATCCCAAATCGGATGGCGAGCACTGTCAACATCTGTGGATGCATATTCCTCCTAGAGTCCCAGCTTTTTTCTGCCACGAGAAGATGAGGCCATGCCCGACATCCCACCAGCAGCCGAAGTCCTAACCTCAAACAATCCATCTGCCATTGGCAGACTGCGGGCAGACAGCGACCCATCGAACTATCGAAGCAGGTTAGTCCACAGCAGGGTTATATTGGGGCAATATAGGGATAATGGAAAAGGAAAAAGAAACTACGGGGATTATAAGGGTTTTATAGGTTCTTCCACAGGAACTATGGCCAAGGGTATCTGGGACATCTGGAACCCAGCTATCCTTTCAGAACACAACATCCCGGGTTTTGCCAGGTCGCTGCCCGAAGAGCACTTGGCTTCCGCTTCAGGGTCTGTTTGGGCCAGGAAGGCTGGGACTGCAAGAAGCTTTACAGGGGTCATATAGGGATAATGGAAAAGAAAATGAAAACAACTATATTATAACAGGGTATGTATTGGGGTTATAATCCCCCTTACGTAGATAGATTATGGGGTATATGGGGATCTGATCGTAATATTTTACCCAAAGCCATATTCTATCTACTTGAGGGGGACTATACTCAGAAGACGGGCTCAGGGCTACATGTTCAGTTTCAGAGAAACTGTCCCGCATACCATGACTGCATGTTCAGTGTAGACGAAATTGTCCCACATACTATGGTCGTACTGCACGCTTTTGTCAAAAGGCCGGGCCCCCCTGAAACTTACGTTTTTGAGTTGAGGCCGCGTAGTGTAAGGATGAAGTGGGCAAATATACCTGCAAGGTTGTTGCGTGAACTCAGCTGACACCCACCACAAAAAACCCTGTGAAAGCCAGTGCTCAGGAAATGGGTGCGGAGACATGCTCGCAACATGTCTCAAGCAACGTGCGATCTTGACTTGCAACCGCGACGGGGATGAGCACTGATGTGCTCAGTTCATGAGAGCAGTGAGAACCAAAGCTGGCATCGCACTTGCGAAGTGAATATGCGAATTTGGTGCGTGCATCTATTCATCTGACTACCTGCGTGCTATTGCTCACATGCAAGGTCTTGAAGCCTCAAAAACGATTATGCGCTAGAATTATGTAGGACCTGCAGTACTCAATAGCACGCTTGAAGGCCCATGGTGAAGGCCGCTGCCCGACATGCTTCGCCGTGTGCAGGCCGCTGAAAATTCATTTTGAGCATAGGCAGTTCTCAAAGTAGAGCTTCCCTTCGATTGATGGAGAACCAAATGGAAAATCGAATGGAAGATGAAATGGAAGCTACAAAAGATAAATGTGTATATATATATATATATTTATATGTGCGTGTATATGGGTTATAAAAGGATGGTGATGGAGAATCAAACGGAAATTGGCACGGGTTATACCAAAACCATGGGCCCCTAGTATGGGCCATTAACCCCGGAATCCTCATATCATATAACTATTATATAACCCTATATGTACCCTCAAAAGTCCCCAGAATCTCCCTGAAAGGGCTGAACTCGAGACCCTAAACCCTAAACCTTGAACCCTAAACCTTACACCCTAAACCTTATACCCTAAACCTTATACCCTAAACCTTAGACCCGAAACCCTAGACCCTAAACCCTAAACCCTAAACCCTACACCTAGCTCCAAAGAAGAGCCTCCAAGCTTGACAACTGCCCTAAGCAGAGGCAGCTGAGGCCCCTGAAAAGGATCGATCTCCCCTATGTAAACCCTCCATGTGGTCCCCCACAACCCATAATAGCCTCTACAGACGCCCTACATAATTTCCCCCATATGATTCTAGGCTCTAGGGGACTCTAATTCTTATGAGTCCCCAAGGATTTGGGGTCCCTTTTGGGGGGTCTGGGAAGCTCAGGCCCTAGGAAGGCTCCTCCACCTCGGGCTTCTTGATCACACCCAGGCAGGCCTTGGCTCAACCGTCACCTCCTCCCAATAGGAAGAAAAGACCCCAACAGTTTCTACCGGGTTTCTATAGGAATTTTAGAGGTTCTAAAAGGATTTTATAGGGGTTCTAGACGGAGTTATAGCGGTTCTATAGGGATTTATAGAGGTTCTAAAAGGATTTTGTAGGGGTTGTAGAGGGAGTTTATAGGGGTTCTAGGGATACATGTTACATAGGGCTGTATAAGGAGTAGCTAAGGTCTTGTAGCAGCCAAGTCCTATCAAACGTAGAACCGTACCTTTTTCAACCTCTAGCGTGGTGGCGATCTATGCAATCATTCAAGCAGTTGTAGGCTAAATGCACTCAGTCCCTAAAATCCCTATATAACCCATAATAGGTTCTCTTTTCCATTATCCCAATAGAACCCCCATGTACTATAGTTTGGGGGAATTTCGGCTTCAGGGCTGCAAGTTGAGGGATGGACCTTTGAAAGTCTTAGGGATAATGGAAAACAAATGGAAACTACTATAGTATATTGGGGCTATGTTGGGATAATGGAAATGAAATGGAAACTGCTATTTAGGGTTTAGGGCTCTTACCACCTTACCGTACACGGTGGATTGCTTCAAGCATGTTTTCTGGCCTGCCGTCCTTTTTTGGGGTTGAGCACGGGAATCAGTTTGCGGGGTGTACTCACTTGTGGTTTAGAGTACTGATCTGAATGCCGCTCCTGCCTATCCACGCAGCCTCCCCAGATCATGCAGACAGGGGGCCGGCACAAGCGCACCAAGCACACGGAAACCTCAGCTTGCCCAAGATGCGAACTCCTGGGTTCTATGGGGGTATATACGGTTTAGGGAGTAGGATTCAAGGTTTAGAGCTTAGGGTTGATTCCAGGATGCCATCAAATCTCCAAGCTAAACATCCTGAACCAAAAGCGACAAAAAGCAGGGAAAGTTCTTCTGAAGCCCGACTGGATGCTTGTTCTGGGCTTCTTGGTGGTCAACGTCTTTGGCGAGTCCACGTCGCCCTGTACAGGGGAATCTCAAACTTGTCCACTGAGATTTGCTCTTAAGCCTTCAAGGGAGTGCCCTACTTAGGCTGTTTCTTCTGCAACTACAAAGACGCTGACAAGGTACGAGAATTGGTGGACGCGTGCACACGCAGCTTTGGTGCCTGCAGTACAACTTGATGGATGCTGCCTTAATCGCTTTATTAAGCAACAATGTGTACTTACGGTTTTTGCTGTCTAGCTGGCCGCCTTGCAGAAAAGGCTTTCGGCCAAACCGCGACTGTATCTTGGAGCTTGAAGATCAGAAATCCGCAAGCCTTGAGGAATCCCCACAAATCCATGGCAAACAGTGCAGACAAAGACCAGCACCTGGACACCTAAGGGGACCTAGAAAGTAGAACTCTCACCATGGTACCCTGTATTGCTGTTGGGCCTCTTGGGTGAGTACATAGGAACCCTCAAGGGGGATCTACTTTCGAGTTCCTCTGAAGGGGTTGGGCAAGAGCTGACCCTCACGCCTGCGACCGCTCGGCTCCTCGAGATGGCGCGCCTGCTAAAGGCTCAAGCTAGGTGGCAGGGTTTAGGGTTATTATAAAGGGACGATACAGGGTTATGTAGGGTTACATGGGGATTATAACAGTTGTAACAGGGACAATACCCCAACAAGGGAGAATCAAATGGAAAATGTTCATAGGGTAGGTTGTCAAAACTGTGGTCCATTCTTGGGTACCAATTATATGCATGGCCCAGAGGTTTCGGGTGCCCTCACCAAAGGTGATAATTTTAACAACCCTCCATGGAGTTTCTTGAAGAGCCTTGTTCTTCTCTTCACCGACCACACTTGCTACAGTCTGCAGTGAAACTACACAATTCAAGTCTCTTTGCGCCTTAGTTGATGTAGTTTGCCGGAAAACTATGCTGCCTATCCTTGCATTTCAAAGGCAAAAAATCTAATCTAACGGGTCAGAAGATGCAAAGGGGAGCCACACTGGCAACCCAGCCAACAACCCCCATATCGCCTGGCTGGTGGCCTCCCCTCTCAACATCTACGACTCTCGCTGACACCGGATCCCGCTACAGCCTAGACTCAATCCTGAACTCCACTCCCCTCCACCCCAACCCCAAACCCTTACGTGAAAACCCAAAGCCTTAAACCCCAAAGCTTCACCTGAGCTACAGCCTAAAGTCCCAGTATCCCCTTCTTAACCCCCTATATAATACCCTATATAACCCCACAAGAAGGAGTTTAGATTATGGCTTACATGAGCCCAACCTGAGTCTGCAGCCACTGGGGATGCGGAGCCCACAGAAAGCCGGTCCTTCCCAGGGCTCTGAACAGGGGTTGGGATGTATATAGTTCTAATAGAAACGAAAAGTGAAACTACGACAATGGTGTTTTGTAAGGTTGTTTTTGCAACGCTCTTTTCCAATAGGGTTTAGGGTTTTCAAGGGACCCTGGTTCTGGAACCCCCAAAAAGGGGCCCCTGATTTTGGAAAACCCCCATCTAGTAATCTTGGATGGCAAAAAACTCCATAGGTTGGAGAGTATGTGCGGTCTTGTAGAGGCTTTATGAGAAATCGGGAACACATCAAGCTTTTATAGCTCTTAGAAGGTTCCCCTCCTGACGCGGACGCACAAGTCAGTGTCTGCGGTGCAAATTCTGAGATTCTGACCTAGCCTCACCCGGATGAATACGGGTTCTTTATATTGGGGTTATTAGGGGTGATATTGGGGCTATATAGGGGTTATACTAGAGTAGTGGAGAAGAAAATGAAAGCTACTATTTAGGGGCTCTTTCATGAGCACAAAGGTGAAGCTCGAACTCAACATTGCAGAATCAGGCGGGAATTTCAGACGAGTTTCCCTCCAAAACTCAGTGTACAGCTTTTTTTGGGAGATTAGCAATCAAAATAGAATTCAAAGCAAACCTGGAGGTAGAAAAGTCGAGGTAGCCCTAGTAATCGTTATCTTCATCGCAACTGCAATACCAGTCATAGACTGGTAGAAGAGAAGAAGGCGTAACGCCGTAACAGTAGTACTAGGAGAAAAAGTAATGGCAGGGGGGGCGGCGCCTGCGCAGTAGCAGTAGAAGTAGAAGCAATACATTCCCTACGTAAGGGGACCCTAATATAGACCCAAAACTCCACAATCCGTATTCTAGAGATCCCCAGAAAGGTACCCCTAATTTTGGGAAATCCCTATTTTTGCATCACTACTAACAGTACTTTTGTGAATAAAGCTTAAGACCTTGCTCCCAGTCTCGCAACATCAAGTCCTGGCTGTCTGCACGCACGCGCTGGCCAATGGGCCTCAGCCATTCTTATTCCCGCACTTACGACTACCATTACCACCAGCACCACCACCACCAACAACAACAACACCACGACTACTCCTACTGCTGTCCTTATCATTGTTAAAAGTCGTGTGACGTAAGATGATTACGGGCAGTTCGCCGCAGCACTGGTAAGACTTCTGTTCGTTGAAGGGCGCCTGTTCACATCCCTTCCTACAAAGCAAAGCCTCTGTTCTATCCTTTCAAGGATATAAAGGGGCTATATACTATATACAGTCTAGAATATGATGTTGAAGGCACATTGCAGCAAACCACATAAGGATGATGGGGGACAATACTCCTAATTACTCGGGCTTCAGCATTTGTTTTCTCAACTGTCCTACCTCCCTTACATGCCGTTCTCCCTTGAAATAATGTCTGAAAATGCAAACCGCCCAGGCATCCCCAAAAACCCTCTTTTCGATTCCACCGCCCACACAGAATGGGACCAATCCTTTCCTGAAAATTCCAATAGTTCGGCCACGGCACAACTGTGCGCCTGGCCCGCTCACTCTCTGGCTGAACTCCTTGGCTTTTGGGGTCAATGACTACTGCAGGGGCCGGAATGAAACCATGTTGAACTCTATTTGAGGTATCCTACACCATCGTTGTACAACACTGGGCGAATGCACGTCAGTCTGTTGCTTCAAGGTGTGAAGGCCCCAAAGCTTCCCAGGACTTCGTTCACACAATGCCAAAAAGCTGCACTACGTGCTAGGGGAAACGTTGAAAACGATAACCTCCCCCAAACTGATGTGAAACCGCAGAAAGGGGCTTCCAAGTGAATTTGACCCCGCCCCCTACCACCCCCTCTGCTACCCCCCTTTGGATTCCCCGTCAGGTAAGCTTGGATTGGGAACCCAAACCCTAGGCCGTAAAACCTAAGCCCTAAACCTAAACCTGAAGCCCTAATAAACGCTAAGCCCTAAACCCTAAACCCTCAACCTAAGCCCCAAACCCCAAGCCCTCAACCCTCAACCCTCAACCCTGAGCCCTACACCCAAAACCCAGGCCAGCCCTCTCATCGCAGCCCGGTTTCACCAAGAGCCGTCTCAACCTGCTCCGCCAGCTCCTGACAAAGACCCCGAATACCAAAACGTACTGCTATATTGGGGCTATATAAGGACATAATGGAAAATAAAATGGAAACTACTACATTATATATAGGGTTTAAGGTTTAGGGTCTCAAAGTCATGAGTCCGTTCATGTAGGTTGTCTAGACATTTATATCACAAACCTAAGCTTTAGGTTCAGATTAGGTAGCTTCTGAATGTCTGCATCCTGGATTCCAGGCATTAGACTGGTTTGGTTCCTCATCTTAACACAAAGACCAGTAGGTACACTGATAGTGGCAATGGGCATGCTACTCAAACAGGTGATGGCCACCTATTGAAATGAATGGGATGACGCAAAATTGATTAGACAAGAAAAACTCTACCCTAAACCCACGGTAGGTGGTAAGACTTCTAACTCTGGATCCTGCGCAGACAAAACCCATCACCCTTTGCTCCCAGACCCTAAACCCTATACTCCTAGTGCTCCCCCCCCAAAAAAAAAACCTACACTGGTCTCCTGTTGAAAGCCTGTAAAAGTCACAGTCTAAACTCCTAGCATCCCCCTTAATAACCCTTATGATAGTCCCCTACATAATCCCCCGCAGACAAAACCCATCACCCTTTGCTCCCAGACCCTAAACCCTATACTCCTAGTGCTCCCCCCCCAAAAAAAAAAAACCTACACTGGTCTCCTGTTGAAAGCCTGTAAAAGTCACAGTCTAAACTCCTAGCATCCCCCTTAATAACCCTTATGATAGTCCCCTACATAATCCCCTAAATTACACCCCTTTAAGGAGGTTTGACCCCAAACCCTAAGCCCTGAACCTTACACCCTAAACCCTCTATTATATAAACCCTACATAACCAGCCTGTCAAAAGTTTAGACGACAGCTCAGATCCCCAGGCCTTCTTCAGGGCAGCCAAGCTGTCCACTGACTTTTCCCTCCTTGGAAGGATTCTACGTGAGAGGCTAGAGGTTAGGGGTCTAGGGGTTTAGGGTTTAGAGGTTAGAGTTTAGGGTTTAGGGGTTAGAGTTTAAGGTTTTCAGGGTTAGACGTTGGGGTTTAGGGTTTAAGGCTTTTTATGGTTCAGGGTGTAGGAGGACCCTTCACCTTGTAATAGTATAGCAGGAATTTAATATAAGAGGGCCCTAATTGTATACGCAAGTGTGTAAAATTGTGGTGCCCTGTTTGCGGTATCGCTGTTCTAGATTCTATCAGCTCAAAATTGCGGGGACGCGTAAGCCTTAACTAATGTCAATAACGCATAGTTCAGCGTTCCCTATCAACAGTTACAGAGGGATTGTTTTGGAGACATGTTGCGTTTGATTACGTAGCATCTCGATGTTGAGGGCCGCTTGCTGCGGAGATGTCCGCAACAAGGATGAAGAAGTTATGCACAGGAAAGCTCTGATAGCCCTAATGCATCATAACTGTTTGCCCTTTGGCTGCCTGTATCAGCAGATGTCCTACTTGAAGGGTCATGGGGACTTAGTAAGTCCTGTAAGCTATTACTGGGAAATACTGGGGATACTTGGGGTTACAATATGACTTTTAGGGCTTTTTAACCTACTTACTAAGTCCTTCTGGCCCTGCACGTACTGTGTTGGGAAAGGCGATTCTTGGGAGAAGGTTTGAGGCTCACAAGGCCCAGCCAAAGCCGTTCCGGTTTGGCCAGAACATCTGGAAAAATTTGGTTTGAGGCCGGGCCCCAACAATGGACCTGTAACTCCGAGAATACCTACAGAATACCCCTCCCTTCACGCTGCGCTTAGTTCAAGACAGGATCTAGCAAACATTAGTAAACGTCAGGATTTGACCCAGGCCTATACTTCACTTCAATTCCTGTCAAGGACCCCTACATATGGGAGTCGTGCAAAATGGGGGCACTAAGGGCCCTTGAGGAGACACAGGGAATACAAGTGATTATGGGGGCCCTATTTGGGGCCATAGGGACTATTTTGAGAAATACACATATACCCTCCAAACCCCTTGAAGGACCCCTACATATCGCAAATCCTCCGTAGCAGATCCCCATATTCCCCCTATATCCCCCCTTAAAGGTCCTAAACCTTCGAAGCTAAATCCTGAACCCTAAATCCTCTCTACATCCCTTTGAGGACCCTGTAAAGAATCCCTGGATATCCCCCACCTCACCTGCAACCGAAGGGACTCTGAGGCGGCCGCCGCATCAAGCTCTCGCCGAAGCTCACCTTAGGGTTTAGAGTTCTGGGTTCAAGGTTCAGGGCTGAGGGCTCAGGGTGTAGGGTATCAGGTTAAGGGATCAGGACGGCTTAGGATTTAGGGATTCAGGGTTTAGGGTTCAGGGCTGGGGACTAGGATTTAGGGTTCAAGGTTCAAGGCTGAGGGCTTAGGGTGTATGGTTTAAGGTTTGGCTTGGGATTTAGGATTTAGGATTCAGGGTTTAGGGTTCAGGGCTGAGGTTTAGGATTTAGGGTTTAGAGTTCAGGGTTTAGGGTTGAGGATGTAAGGTCCAGGGCTAAGGGCAATACCCCCCGTGCTAACCTTCTTTTAACCTAATTTTGGAGCATAGAAAGGAAGAAGAGGCTTCGGGTTTGGCAGAAATCTTGGAGGTCGAGCTGTCTACCAAAACGGGCAAACTAGGGTTTAGGGTTCAAGGTTTAGGGTTTAGTTGAGGGTTTAGAGTTCAGGGTTTAGGGGAAAAAGAAATTATATGGGGTTCATGTTCCGAGTTTTGGGCGGGGTTTGGTGGTTGGCTTTCGGCCCTATAAAAACTTCAGGGTTCATGGTTTAAGGTTTGCAACATGGAAATCTACAGCCAGATACCCGCATACCCTTCAGACCTGTGTTTTTGACTCTCATATGGATGGTTGTCAAAATTATGGTCCCTTTTTGGATCCCTACTATAATACGGCCCCTAATATTTATGGTACCCAAAAAGGGACCATAATTTTGACAACCACCCATATCCCTATGAACACTGACATGCTTCCTCAGCCCGACACCCTAACACCCGAAACCCGAAACCCGAGATCCCTAAAGCCAAACCTCAAAGCCAAAACCGAAAATCCCTAAACCCCCAACCTCCAAGCCTAAACGCCAAATCCCTGAACCCTACACCAACAAAAACAAAGTGTTTGTGTTAGGAGGACCCCCCCTGCAATAGTGGTATAATAGAAATATAAGAGGACCCTAATACAATCCCTATTATCCATAATAGCCACTATTACAACCCTAAACCCTAAACCCTCAACCCCAAACCCTAAACCCTAAACCCTAAACCCCAAACCCTAAACCCTAAACCCTTTTGGGGGTCCTCCTAATGTTTGTGTTTCAAGTCCCGGTCACTCCGGAGCTCCTCCCGCAGCGAGTCCAGGGAAGCCTTGGCCTCAACAAGAGAGAGAAGGGTTTTATTGTTTAGGACTTAGGATTTAGGGCTTGGATGTACGGTTTTAGGGTATGGGATTTAGGATCTAGGGTTTAGGATTTAGGGTTTAAGGTTTAGAGTTTGGGGATTTAGGGTTTAGGATTTAAGATTTAGAGCTTAGGGTTAAGGATTTAGAGCTTCGGGTTGAGGATTTGGGATTGAGGGAAGAGGGCTTAGGATTGAGGATTCAGAGTTTAGGGTTTTGGATTTAAGGTCTAATGTGCAGGGTTATTGCTTAGGGCTTTGAGGTTCAGAGGTGAGGATTCAGCTTTTACATGATCAGGGATTTTTCGGTTGAGGGTTTATGTGCAAAGCTTTGAGGACTAGCCCGTGATAGAAGTAGAAGAAAAGTAACGTAACCATTGTCAAGCAAAGAGAACATCTTGGAGGGAAGGACTGATAACACAAAAGGCACGAGGGGAGGGGCTCGCTTCCACTTGGGAATGCTGTCTCATCCCAGGCGCTCAGAGCACAAGTTTGGGCTGGCAGGCACTGAGCGCTTCCCTGAAAAGATTAATAAATGCAGGCTGAACTGCTTGGGCTGTGGCTGAGGGCTCAAGATTGAGTCGTTAGATGGGGTGTCAGATTGCAAGAGTTGCACCTGTCGAGCGAGTGCAGCCGAACCCAAGGTCACGGGAAGCCAACTTGAAGCGGGCCATTTCTGCACTCGTACGCACATGCTGTAGTTGCGGAACTCACCCAGCAGACATCACCAGCCGTAGTCAAGGCCTGCAAGCCTAGAGCCTCTGCAAAAGCTTGGAACTCACGGGCAGCTTACCATTGAGGGAGCAGACTTGCAGCGTTTTCTCATGTCTCCTTGTAGCCATGAAATGTGTCTGCAATCCCACCCGGCCTCCATTTCTGTATGCTGATAGTCTTGCCCCCTGCCTCCCGCCTTCCGGGCCGGATCGGTGATCCATGCACCATTCAACATCCGATCCCAAACATCCCAAACCCTGAAGTGTCCCAAGCCAGTTTGAACTGGCCTAGTTTGTCATGAAGCCTGCCAGACCCTTCTTGACTAACGCATGGAGGCGAAGTTCGAGAATGGTTCCCAGCGCATGCAACGTATGAATAGTAGCAGTCATAGTCACGGAAATAACCATACGAAATATGGTCGTATCACTAAAACATACTCATAATACAGTGCCACTGAAGTGGATCGAATATGGCTTTCGGTGTATTATAAAAAGATCCCCATATACCCCAAATTCTATCTACTTAAGGGTGGCTGTCTGCAGCGGCTATGTAGGGCTTAAGATTTGAAGGTGTTCAAAGACCCTAAAGAGTAGGATCCCTATTCTAAACCCCTATTAAGGAGAGGGGATTCATTCATCAGGGGTCTACACCCTAAACCCTAAACCCTAAATAGTAGCTTCCAATTTCTTTTCCATTATCCCTAAAAAACCCTAATATATACCCTACTATATTTTTGTGGCTTCCAGTTTCTTTCCAACTATCCCAATACTAACCCTAAACCCTAAACCCTAAACCTAACTCTCTCTTGGGGTCCGGAGGGCCTTCTCCAGGGCCTCTGCAGCAGCTTGTTGCGCCTTGGGCGGATGCTTTGGGGGATGAGGCTTTGGGAAATTCATACACCTTCAGGATGGGGGCTTCCTGCTCGAAATATCGGCTTAAGGTTTAGGTTTGAGGATTTAGAGTTTAGGATTTAGGTTAGGACGCTTAGGATTTGGGGTTGAAGGGTGGCGCTCTTGGAGACCTGTCAGGATTATGAAGAATAAAGCCCCAAGATGACGGGATAAACTGTATCCAACTATAATCACCATTACAGAGAACACCAGTGTTTCGTGCTATGCCTACCTATGAGAAACTGCAAGCTTTGGACGGGGCACTGCGGTTTCCACGAGCTTCCTCGTGGCCTCCCGAGAGGCCGGCGCCTGTGTCCAGGCTTGAAAGCTTGGGAACACAGTAGGGGTTTGGAGTTCGAGGTTCGCGGTTGAGGGTTTGGAGGTTAGCGAGATTAGGAGCTTGGGCATTATGATGATGGTTTAGGGGTTCAGTAGCGGAGGAAGAAAAATGACAGGATGGGCAAGCACAAGACTGATGGCATGCAAGGAAAGCATCAACAGAACAGGGGAGACAAGTGGGTTGGTGCTTGGCTATCGTCATGAACAAGTTACAGGTAAGGTCTCAAGCTTAGGTAACGTGTACGGGTTGAATGGGTTAGGCTGCGGGCTTAGTGCGCGGTGTCAAGTCTCTTAGCAGGATATGGTGCCCTCTATAGTTGCCCCAAGCCAAACCCCAACACACTGTTATTATGATTACCCCCGAAAAGGAACCCCAAAATGTCGGAGAAGCCCCTGCTGTGCAAAGGTTGACGGTCAAACCCCAAATCCATGAGGTTCGGGCCTTCGTGGCGCACGGCTCAGCCTCCACAGGACTCAGACTTGTCCTCAGCTGATTCAGGGTTCGGGGCTGCAGGCTTGTGTTGAAGCACCCTAGGCTCCGAAGGATTTGGAAGCTTGTGAAGGTCAGAGACTGTAAATACTGGGTTGGCCCCTAAAACCCTTTGAAAGATATTAGTATATAGGGTACCTTATTAAAGCCATTAGGAAAAAATATTAAATATCCAATGGGCCTACCCAGAATACCATCAATATTTCAGGCTCATAATGTTGAGAAACTGTCTGCGAGGTTCGACGGCCTAGGTTTTAGGGATTCAGAGGTCTTGGGTGTGGTGGGATGTATGACCACGATGAAAAAAAGAGCTTGGCTCCACATCCCAAACCAGCTTAGGGTAGACTCAAATTGTGCCTGTTCAGTTCATCATTCATTGGTACATCATCCACATACGCTTCTTAAGGAGTGCACCGTTCATCAAGGAGCGTTGGCGGCCTCTGGTAGGATCTTGGGATGAGCTGGGTACCATGATTATATAAGGAACCTAGGGCCATGATACTGGTAGGCACATAATCACGTCACCCCAGCAATAACTTCCTTTTCCAGCTGGCAGGTGAGGGGTTTGGGGCTTTACAGTTCAGAGGTTTAGGGCCTAGAGCTTCATCATTTAAGGCCCCTTCAGGGCTCTAGGGGTTTGCAGACACGGCTCCTGGTGTAAAGCCGTTCCTGGGCCTTCACGAGAAGCTTCTCGCCTCCGGAAACAAACATAAACTATCCCAAACTAGTATGGAACCTCAAAACGGGTTCCTTGTAGACTATATTCTCCTCGAAAGAGTGGGCCCTAGATGGAGTTCCATGTTAGTTTGAGGCAGGGCAATCTCCTTGGTGTTGCAAGGAAATTTGGGTAAAATCAGCGCCCTAGAACGAGAAATCCCAAACCCTTAAACCCCTAAACCCATAAATCCTGCAACCCTGAACCACCAAACCCTGAACTTGAACCCCTACACTCTAAAACCGTAAACCGGGTTTGGAGCTTGTGAAGGTCCCTTTTCAGCAGATAAAGCAGATATGCATGATACATGTACAGGGGAGATATATATATATATATGTACACAAGAGTACAGGATATATCAGAGACATGTAGGGTATGCATCACGGACAATATTGGAGAATTAAAGCGCAACGAAAACGGAACATAAAATGGAACGTGGATTACTCTGCGGGTTTTTTTAGGGATCATGAGCTAGTGAGGCCCAGGTAGGCATGTTACGAAACACCACTGTTACATACAGGATGTTACCTGACTAAGATTGAGGGATTTCCTTAGCACTAAGGTTAGATCATTACGCTGCTCGTTCCTTCTGACCCCATGGTCTGGGTATGTCGGCTGCTTCAAAGCCTAGGAGTGCAGAGCTCAACATGCTAACATCTTGAAGGCCTTAGGGGGATTGCCTTCGCGATTCCGGGGCCAAGCCCTGCAACCCCTCCAGATCCCCAAAGGCTAAATTGTTTAGGGTTTAGGATGCAAGCCCTGGATCCTGAAAACCGTCAACCCTAAAACACCTTGAATCCTCAACCCTCCCACCCGAGATCCCTAAACCCTCAACCTGAAATTCTGAGCTTCCAGCTGAGGCGTTGGGCTCCCTACCCCAGACCATAAACCCTAAACCCTAACTCTAAACTCTAAACCCAGCCTGGGGCCACAAAGCCCCCCCAGGTCGCCACCTCCTGGGAAAAAACCATGGAAACAAGACTACATAATCCCAGCTTCCATCTCTCGTTCCACTTGATTTGTCATTCGATTCTCCACTATTATGTATGGGACGACAACCCCGTATGACCCCTACGCTACCCGCTACCCTGAGCCCCTAACCTTAAACCCTAAACTCCAAAACCCAAACCTTTAAATCTAAACCCTTTTAGGACATGTAGCCTTGCCCTAAGCTCTTGCAAGTGAGGGCTATACCTTTATATTAGGCTGTTCAGGAGGGTTCAGGGTTCAGAGCTCCACAACTAGGGAGGTCCCAATAAAGACCATAATATACCATGGGTCTTGTTTAACGATTCCCAAGATGGCCCTTTCTTTCGTAGACCCTCCCTCTGTCAGAAAGCGGAAGGCGTAATCTACGAAACATGCGCTCCGTAGGGTGCAGGTAACTATGAGGGATGTAGAATTGCGCAGGCTTTGTTGAGGCTTGAAGGCGGAGCAGTATTCGCTGGAGACAGCTGAAGAAAGACTGGCACCTTCAGATAGAATGGGTACTGGTAGAATTTCCGCGCGCATCTGTCTGTGACATGGTGTTTCAAAATCAATGCAGGCTTTCAGTCACACGGGTTTCTCGAAAACCTCAAATTGTCAAGCCAAACGCAAGCATCCACAAGCACGGCCAGATTGTTCTTGGATTTGGCGGGATCCGTGAAATAAGGATTTACATTGTAAGGACTATAGTCTAGTGCTTTCGAGTCTATCTTAGGCACAACCTGGCTTTGAATTCTCTCATGGGTCTCCTCATACCTGTCTCTTCCCCACCCTCCTCACATGCATCAGCATTCGTTCGACAAGCGGCGCGCCGGCTGCGCATCCGTTCGGAAGGCGCCCGCGTCACGCCCAGAGTATGCGATGCACGCGCCACACCTGTCTTCAGCTTTAGCTGTGCTTGGCTTCAAAGTGACAGCCCACCGATACGGCCAGGCAAAACACGGCACATAGGATCACGTACTCACAGAGTAGAAGTTACTCAAAGGTACCGCTTCCTGTGAGAAGCAAATACAAAGATAACGCTTCTGAGATTTGCCACACACAAAATTACCTTGTTCGTGTGGATTGCATGTTGGTACATCCTCGGGAAAAATCCAAACCTGCCATACTACTGTTGATGATATAAACTCCGCATGGCCTTGCTACACTGAACTAACACAATTCCCACGTTCAGGGTAAAGAGTGTCATACAGGGATTCTTGGTTTCCACGCTATCCCCAGTAAAGCTTACCCCAAAAGGCTTCCTTTGCCAAGTTGCCGCCTCCAGGACCCCGCGCAAACGGCGTGAAGGGCAACGTGTCTTCGTCCTCGCCCGCGACGTCTTCGAGCAAGTGGGGCTCCTGAGCTTGAAATATTATCCACCGTGGCAGCAATTATGCCAGCTGTAAGACTGGTAATACTGCCGCAGTAATGCAACCACGAAAAGTGATACTTTAAGACTTTGCATGCTGCTGCAAGTCACGTTGTTGTTGCAGAGCCATGCGATGATGACTCCAAGAACTTCCGGTGCCACCCTCATGCTCCTTCTGTATGTGGGCTTAAGCCCAGGCAGCACAAACCTCCAACTTTTGCCAGCAATTGTTTAGCTACAGCAATCCGAAATCCACGCAAACCCATTCCTTGCAACCGCAAACCCCAAACTCACAGCGTGTCACAACTGCACGAGACTTCACCCGTAAACCAAAAAACAAAGTCCCCACAAGGTGCACCCGGGCGACCTGTGCTACCTTCAGCGCGCCAGTGCGCTCCAACTCCCTGCACTTCTTGAATATCTCACCGGAATCAAACAGGTGCCTACTCCAACCAAGAAGCAGGGCTTACATGAAACGGATTCACGGACTAGCTCGGCAGATCTAGGACCCGAGGTACTGCGATGGGGAAGGGTCAAATCCGCAATTCCACTTCTGAGATGCTTCTGCACTGTAGGAGTACGACAAGTTTGCAGGAAAAGATTGGTGAAGGTTGAAAGTTGAAAGTATCAAGGGTGTTTTTATTCGCAGGAAAAAACATGTCCTGACCCTGCTACTGGAAAAACCTCAATCTGTTGTGACACAACAACGGTACCAGCTGATAGACAATTCACCTCCCATCTTGGAAGCTGGAACAAGGGACCAACATCCTCTTGGGCCCCAAACGCTTAAATTGTTTACGCGGCCTCTGCAAAACCTTTCTTTAGCGGAATGCTGCATCATCTCAGAGACACACGGGCTAGAAGTGGACTTGTAAGTTTCTTGGATGCTATATATTGCTTTGGTTGGAAAGGGACCCTAGGCTTGAAAATTGCGGGGTTCATTAGGGATCTTTAGGGCGGGAGGCTTTGGGGCCAACCTGTAAGCAAACTGTCGAAGGCCTGCCCTTGGCATGGATTGCTGATACTCGGGGTGGCTTCGGCTTTCACGTTGTGACCAGGATACTGCGGGTATGTGGGCTTGAAGGATTTTAATGTGGACCTGCTTTTAAGGTTTCCACTCAAACTCGATGGACACCTGACGCATTGACCAACATTCCAAAGGAGCCCTACAGACACAAAAGAACGCATTGCAATGAAAACCTACCATGATTCTCCCCAACATCTTTGTATCTTAGCCGGGCTGCTGGAGCTGCCCCTCCAAGGAGTCCAGACGATCCTCCCCAGCGATTTCAAGTTGCCATTTGGGGATTTGACGTGGTGATTGCAGGATCCGTTACGAATGGAGAACAGGATAAGGGTTTCCTGATGATCAACCTTAGTTTTCGCTTCCAAAAAGTAGCCCAGGGCTTGCTCAAAATAAGTGTGGCCAACCCTCAGGTGCTCATTTGATGGCCTTCATATGCCTTCATGTTGGGACACTGCCTTTTTCTTGGCTATCTCTTCCAGACTCCTGATTTGTCTTCCAGGTCGCGAGGCTTCTAGTTCGGGTAGAGTTCTTGATCTGAGGCTGCTTGAAAGCGGCTACCCTTCGGGTCTACGGCTTAGGGGCTTGGGATTTGATAGCTTCAACAAGGGAGGGCCCCAAATGCAGCTCTGCGGGACGCCACAATTTTGGCAGGATCCGCCTAATGGGATTAGTAGGGAGTAAGGGAATACGTTATGTAGGCGGTGTTTTCGACGAAGGCGCAGCCCTCAACAACTGCAGCACACAGCGGCAGAACATGGGGCCGGTGTGACAGGGGTTATATTCCCTTATTCCCTGTTTACCAACGATAAATTGCTTGGTTAGGCTCTAGGGGTGCAAGTCGGTATCTGTCCTCCACCAAGGCGCCCTGGGAGTTCATGCTCTCCACCTGCAGAAGGATCCCTCAAATGGAGATCCCTAAAGGGAATACAGTATATAGGGATTGTGTCAGGAATAGATGGGGATTATATTCCCTTATTCACTATTCACCGCCAGTCAGTTGGTTGGTGCCTCCTGCGCAGTACGCACCAACTCCTTGACCAGGTCGAGGATCACGGCTTCCGCATTGGCACGCTTCTCCTGCTCCGGACCAGGACTGCAGTGGGGTGTAAGGGGTTGGGCCTACAGGGGAATAGCCCATACCTTCCATTTTCTTTTCGAGTATCCCTATATAGCCCCAATATATACCCTCATAGACTGTAGTAGTTTCCATTTTCTTTTCCATCATCCCTATATAATCCCAAAATGTACACTAATATACTATAGTAGCTTCCATTTTTCCATTATCCCTATATAATCCTAATATATGCCCAAATACACTACAATAGTTTCCATTTTCTTTCCCATTATCCCTAACATTTACATGCTGAAGGTATTCAACACCAACCGGCCTTGAGGCTAAGGCTCCCGGAAGCTGAACCCGCAAGTGACCAGAGGCTCGAGCTAAGAGCCATTTCAGATCGATCTCACCATGAGACTCCGTCGCACGCCAGCAAGAACGCATGGCAACTGCCAGCTGTTCTGCAAGAATTCAGCGCAAATGCTGCACATCTGTATTCCGGAACCATCATTTTGCAGGCTAATGTCATCTGGAGCTACAGAATCTCTATGGAAAAAATGCCCCGAAACCGCTTGATGTCCTTGCCTCGGCCTCGGCCATGAATTGCTGAAGTTGCCACTCCAGTTGCAGGTAGCCTTCCAATCACCCAGGTGGGGTTTCGGGTTTAAGGTATTTAGGGTCTGGAGACCCTACGGACTTTCAACTGCTGCGACTGCTGCGAAATCATGGTGATTCCACCAGGTTCCCAACATGTTCCTTGCAAGTTTGAAGAATTTGCCACAACGCAGTACGGCTTCTGGCTCACCATCCAGGTATCCTTCAATCTTGCCAGCATGAATCAACAAGTGGGTGCGACAATCACACAGCTGTACTGATGACAATCGATGCACTAGAAGTACATGAAGATTTCGGGTAAACATCCTCATGCGCAAGAAACCCCGCAGCGTGCGAACCCTGCATTCCTAAATCCATGACATTAGGCATCTATAAAACCCTATTTAAGCCCAGTGTCCATTTCATTGTACATTGGCTTTTCCATGCGATCCTCCATTCTTGATAGATCAGTAGAAAGACTCCATAGAAAAGAGGACGCAGACATGTTCAACCTCTTCATCCTCAGTAAATCTGAAGTACCTATACCATTCTTGTTCCTATCATTATCACTATCATGAACATCACTGCTACTATTACTATTGCAAATAATATGGTAGTTTCCCAAAA
>CAJNIZ010026747.1:4601-27917 GCA_905231905.1 Symbiodinium pilosum | reverse complement strand
CTACTATAGTATATTGGGCTTATGTTGGGGTAATGGAAAAGGAAATGGAAACTACTATAGTATATTGGGCTTATATTGGGGTAATGGAAAAGAAAATGGAAACTGCTATAGTATATTGGGCTTGTATTGGGGTAATGGAAAAGAAAATGGAAACTACTATCTCTAAACCCTGCGGCAAAGGCTCAATCACTCTCCTCCTAGCCTTCGGCGGGACGATCTTGGGAACAGCCTGGTACGAGCCGGGGCCGCAAAGGCCACGACTTCAATAGAAGGAAACCCTCAAAAGAGCATTCCACTATACAAGGCCTCTTCCGTCTGATGCAGCATCCTTCTTTTAATTGCTTGTGGAGTGCCCGTGTGACTGCGGGGCTTTGCAGGATTAGGTGTACATTGTTGCAAAGCGTGACGATGCTCATCTGGTACTGCTGAGAACTTGCCTGCTCAAATAAGGACCCAAAAGACAACATTATGATCCCAAAAAACGGCTCATGGCTGAAAGACCTCACCTCACATAGGAACCTCGTCCTTATGTGCATTCAGGTGCCCTACATTCCGCATCTTCAGATTTTTTGGAGAATTGCTCATGCGCGTGGCAAAGTGTGAAGATTCGAGCAGGATTGAGTTTGCTTATAGCCGTCTCTAATTGTTTCTTTGCATCTCACGATGGATAAAGCGCGACTTCCATCGATGAACCCTCAAGAAACCCATGAAGGTTCTGGAAAGCTACAGCATCCTCCTCCAAGAAGTTGCAATACACGGACATCACACAACAAAAGCTTGAAACTTCAACTCTCTCAAGGCCAGAGCCTTTGTCTCAAGGGTTCCCATCGTAGGATTTGAAACTGACATCTTTGCTCTGCAGCACGAACCGCCAAGCCTGTACGCGGACTCTCTAAACTCCCAGATGCTAAGCCAGAAGCGCGAAAGCCAAAGTCCAGGGGCATCGCTTCATGTCTCGTGTTGAGACCAGAATATCCACACTTGTGAGATGAAGTTTCCAAAACATCACAATCTGTAAGAGCATTCCCTATGCTAGGCTCTAGGATCCCTTCTCCCTTTGCCCACTTAGCGCCAGTTGGATCATTCTCTCGCTGCCTGGATGGTGGCCGGCCGGAGATCCTTAGGCAGGCTGGGGGATTCTCAACGTTTCGGGTCCTTTGGAGGAGATCCTCTCTGTTAGCACAGCTGGACCATCTTGGGCCCCTACAGAGGCGCACCAGTTTAGGGTTTAGGGTTTAGGGGATCTTGGGGGTTCAGGGGATTTAGGTGATTTAGGAGGTTTCGGGGGTTTAGGGTTTAAAATTCTCAGTGGTCTTTGGGGGTTTGGAAGTTTGAATTCACGGAAATCTTGCAACGGAGGGGTCGACTTGCTGGGAAAGAGTTACAGCCACTTGTTTGGGATCAACTGCCGTGATGGAGAATCAGATCGAAAAGAAAATGGAAAAAGAAATGGAAACTGGGTTCACGTAGGGCCTCACATAAAGTGTAGATTATGTACCAATCAAATACCAATATCATGAGGTTGCACCCCCACTACCCCCTCCTATGCCACCCCCCCCCACCCCAAGATGCCCCCTTAATTAGGCTTAGTTAGGGATAATTCAGCACAATAATATGGGGAGGGGTAGTAAGGAGAAGGAGGTTATGATCCTACCTACACCCTGCCCGTGGCCTCTACAAAATCTTCCCAAGCTGGACAAAGCCTCCGTCCAAAAGTCTCCAAACATGTCTCCAAACATAATCCCTGGCCCAAACAGCTCAGCACCCTGAAGTGGTAGTTTCCATGCACAAGGGGGACCACTTGAAAGCATACACAATAAGCTCTCGTAGGGGGACCCCTAAGAAGGACACCCTACACCTGGTAGCAGGCCCAGCTTCCTCGGAGAGAGTCAGATACGCACAGTCTTGTGCAGGATCGGACGAAGTCTTTTGCAGCAATGCCTGAAGAGCTCGAAGGGAATGAACTATCAGGACTTCCGTCCAAAATCAGTTGCCCGAAAGCTGCCATGCCAAGCGTGGATAAATCCTAGTCCTAGGCCTAGACCCCCCCCAAATCCAAAAACACAAAACCGCAAGGCAACCCCAGTCATGACTGTAAAGCCAGCGCTTCAGCCCACCACCTCCGGTAGTCGAAGGTGCTGCTGCAGTGGTCTTTGCCCACATGGTCTGTACCACACGCTACTCAGTGAAACGACGCGCCCTGGTCGAGAACCCCTACATCTCCGTTCAATCTCTACAAAATTGGATGAGGCCATCTAAGATTCAGAGATAACGCCGAGAACCCTAGGACCCTACATGATCCGTACAATATGCCCCTGAGAAGAACAAGACACGGAATAATAGAAACAAAAATAACCCTAAACCCCAAATCCCTAAACCCTAATAATAGTAAATCAACAGTAATAATAGTAGTAATAATAATAAGACTAATAGCCTCAGCTCGCTCATAGGTGGAGGGATCCAGCGCATCGAGAGCTGCCGCCTGCGCAAGTGCAAGGCTGGCTAGAGAGGGGGGACGATCTTTAAGAAATGACGGTAGCTTTCTCAGCACTTGAGGGTACATCGAAGGGACGCGCACATGTCCATGCAAGGGGGGCATACAGCGGTGTATCTTATGAGGACGTGATGGCTGCCGGCTGAGAGAATCCCACATGCTACCCGGTAGAAGTGTCCTACAATTTACACAGGGCATGTTGAACACGGCTGAGTAGCAGAGTCAAAGTTTTTGGATTGCCTCTAAAGTGACTGGGACTTTGTGTTTGCCTGAGAAGGTTCAGCCCAAAGTGGACCATCTGCCGCCATGTCAAAACCTTCATCCAAAACTAGGGGGCCTTTTTGGGGGTATATTTTTTTGGGGGGAGAAATACCATTTAACTGTGCATAATAGCGAAAGGGCTATGCTATAATAGGTATTCAGATCTCACAGTAACCTGTCTCAACTCATGTGTGCCTCGTCCATGGCAGCCAGCTGGCGCAGGTCTGGCCAACTAGCTTCGCAAGGAGATGGGAAAGGATTCTCAGAACCCATGGAGAAAGAAAGGTCTGCGCGCAAGCGACCACATTGCTACATGGCCAAGATCCCTTTCATACTGCCCAAATCGATGGACTCCCAAAAGTAAAGGAACCCTTGAACTATGACCCGCATCTTGGCACGGCCCGCATCTTAAGGTAGCTTCTGGCACTGCCACTCCGAAGTGCTCAGATTAGAGTCAGCGTTTTTAGGGATGCCCAAATCAGAACACGATTGCTTGATGCATCCGCAGACTGTCCAAACTCGCTAGCTGATTGTTTAGGGTGTGGCTATACTGTGCCCTATGCATCAACCGACATAAACGGCGTTCCAGTAAGGTTTGCCTTACTAGACGACAGCACCGAGCAAGATTGTACCTCAGAAACATTGTTCCTCCTCGGAATCTAGATTGAGCATCGTCGGGACTTTGACATGCCTCCTGCAACCCGCATCCCCTGCATCCGCTGCTTTTTTGCAAGCCTTCTGACGCAGTTCGCCGAAGGGTTTGCTGAGATTGTTGAGGGCTGCTAGCTGCGCCAGTCCTGCAAGAACTCTAAAACTGCTTTGAAGCCTGGGAAAAGGACTGGTGGTTTGAGTTAACAAATCCTGGCGAGTGAGCAGGCCTCAGGCTCGAAATCCTGATGGGACTTGCTAGACAGTTCTAATGGATTTCCCAAATCACGCCAACCCATGACTTGCTTCGTTTCCACTCTGTCTTCGCTCTGTTGGGAGCCTGAGATAAAGTCTTGCGGGAAGGCCTGGGTAAAAAGGATCAAATACATAAAGGGGGGGCATATCTACCAGTGCCCACTGCACAGGGCCAAACTCGTGAGGCTCTCAGGGGGCCGCAGGGCAATAGAGGAAATTATTGACCAGCTCAAAGTGCCACATAGTTTTGCATTGAGGAAATGGCCGGCAGTTCGGGAAACTGAGTCCTCAGAGGCATGTTGAATGCTTAAACATTGCACTTAACCAGGGAAGGGTCGAACTTTAAAACCAGTATAACTATCCCTACATGTCAATCATGTGCACATGCTTGTTTTGCACATCAGAACGCACGGGGTTCGTGCATGGCACTTCTGGCGGTCCTCTTGCCGCCCCCCGGCACGTGGCTCGTAGCACGTCTCTTTTTGTGAAACTGGCTTGGGGAAGTCTAAGGAACCATCATGGAAAAGTCGTCAAAGCAGCTTTCTGCCCTGAGCGTCTCTTGTGTCTGCGCTGGTTCCATGAGAGTTGCGTCCGTAGTGGCCAGGACATGTGGTCTCTCCAAATCTGGACAGCCATCCAACTCCCAGGATGTGCGCAGGAAAGCGTCTGCCCCATCGGACTGAGCCTGCCACGGCTGCAGGAAGACGCGGCCGCTGGAGTCTCGGATGAGCTCACCACAAAGCACCACCTCAGAGCCGACCTGCAGCACATCTTCCCGGAACCGGAACTGCCCCTCCGGAGCTGGCGGTTGGGGGCTAGGGAGGCCGAAGAGAAATTTGGAGTCCCGCTCGGGGGACACGAAGTTCTTCCAGTGCTTGGGCAAGTCGCCGAAAACCTGGTAGGGTGTGTATGCGCCCTCTGCGTTGAGGAGCTTCACTTCGTGGCCCTGCACATCGATTCGGATCCATGGCGCACCAACCAATGAGACCTGGAAGTCTACGGCCTCAGCAGCCTTCTTCGGTGCAGAGCCCTCTGCCACAGCCCTGAAGCAGACACAGCTGCGCTGGCTGAGTGGCGCCCGGAGCAAGCCCAAAGGGGGTGGGCCACCGGGTAATGCGCCTTCGATTCGGCAAAGCAGCTTCAGAGGCTGGCCGCTGCTCACCGGCTTGGACAAGGCACAGTCGTAGCCAGCTGCGGAGGGTAAGATCTGCTCCAGGTTGGCTTCGGTGCAAGCCACCGCCTGGCGCACCAGCTCCGTTAGCTGTTCTTGCACCTGCGATTCCTGTGGCTTCTGAGGCTTCTGAGGCTGCTTCGGCTCAACCTTGGGCTCAGGCTCCTGGAGCCCTTCCTCCACCAGCTTCGGAGCAACTTCCCTAGACACGAGGTCCTGTGACAGAGCCTCTGGCAGCCACTGAGGGACCTGCTCCTCCAAGGGAATCTTCCAAAGCCCCAAGTATAGCAGAACCACCACGGTGGCTACAAACGTCAGGATCAGCAAAGCGATCCAAAGGATGGGGAAGCTGGCAAGGTCTTTGCTCGGATGTGGGCGAAAGCTCTGCAAGGCCTCTGTAGCTTCTGAGGCTAAGGTGCTTACGGAGGGTGCTCCCTGCGAGGCAGAATACACGTCCACACCCTCCTCCTGCCATTCTCTCAGAAGCTCATGCGACCTATCAAGGTGGACTTCGCCCACCTTCTGTGCCTTCTGTGCCTGCACCTCACCCACCTCTTCGGAGGAGCTGCTGCTGTGCACTTCCCCAACGGCCGCCTCTGTTGCCGTTTCCTCCTGAAGCTCCAGGAAGGAAGGCGGCTCCCGTATCTCGGAGGCAGAGGGCTCAGTCCGCAGGGACTCCGACCAGTGCAAAGCCGCCTGGGTTGCTGTTAAGGAACATGAATTAAGTTACCAGATTGGGTGTGTATATATATGTATATATACATGTAGAGAGATTATAAGAAAAATATGGTTTCCCCCATGTAGTAACTTAAGTTAAACTCCTTAACCCCCTATATCACCCGAGTGTCCATGTCGTTTTCCATGTGATTTTGCATTTGATTCTCCACTACAGGGGGATAATGTAGTCTTAACCCCAAACCCGAAACCCTACATATCCCTATGTACCTCTATATATCTCCCCCCCATATACCATCCCCTACATACCCTTAGTATAGTACCTTAAATTATGTTCCCTAACAGCAACCCAGCCGCACCGGTTTGAAGGAAGGCAGAGGCCTCACAGCTGGGGCCCTCGTTCAGCAAGCTGCAGTCCTCTCGGTCGATCTCCTGGCCCAAAGCCTCCAGGACTGAGTCCTCCTTGGTCATGCTAAAACAAACCCAAACGAAAAAAAAAATACCACAATGTACTAAATACCAATGTACTATGATGTACTAGTGTATATTCTAATAGTATATTATAGTAGTTAATTATACAGAACTATATAGCAATTAGTAGAAGGGAACTGAACGGCTAAGTCTCCAAGTCTATAACTTTCTCTGCAAGGTGTGGGGCCAGCAGGGCAAACACAATGCCCTGCAGAAAGCCCACGCGGAACATGGCTGCGACGTGCTAGGTTTCCACGGCAGCCGTAAAGCTTATGGCTAAAGCATAGTAGGCTGGGCTCGGAGTCTTGATCCCGAACCACTGCGGCAGAGGCATTCTTTAGCGGGTGGGATGGGCCATGCAAAGCTCTGGGCAGTATTTTGTCTAGAGGGAACCACATGTACACCTTAGTATACTTTAGTGTTCCCTTGGCAGCCATGACTCGAGAATCGCTTGGATGAATGGCCCGGCTTGCAAGACGCTTCAAGTCCTGGTACCCGCATGAGCGAAGGCACGCTTCAGCCCCAGGAAAACCATCTCATGAATCTTCTGTACATGCAGTTTCTGGCCAAACGATTCCTTGCTAAAGCAAAGTTGGTTGGATAGATCAGCTCCTTCACCTTCAGCCCTCACACAACTTGCAGTTCACCATTGCCCCAAGAAAAGTCTGCGCACATCATGCTGGGCCTCTTGGCCGTGCTTGGCCGACGGTCGGACTCCAGCTCACCTCAGTCTACCAGATCAACGGAACGGAAGTGTGGGAGATCGATACTTGGGGGTTTCCCAAAATTAGGGGTACCTTTTTAGGGGTCCCCATAGTAAGGATTATAGTAATTTCAGGGTCTTTATTGGGGTCCCCCTCTTTTGGGAAACTACCTCTTGAGCCATGGCTCCTGCAAGCAGCAGTTGACCCAAGCAAGGACGGAGGCCCTCCCTCAAAATCAATAGGAAGACGGTGGGCAGACGGTTGTGTGCGTAGGTTGATGCTCACAGAATCACCTCCTTGAGGGCTTGAAATAAACGCCTCCTTTTCCGTACCCTGGCACATGATGCTTTGAAGCTGATGTGAGGATGTAATCTGACTTTCAAGACCAAATTATCACATGCTGGCCCTCCGTGCAAAACAAGCCTCACCTATCCTTCTGAAGAAGGGAGGAAAATCTACGAGCATCTCAGAATGCCTTCAAACTCATGGAGGCCGCAGCCGTCAGAAGTCGATCAAGACCGAGAAGAAGAGTTCAAAAAGGGCAAGCGGCTGCGCGCACTCTGCTCGCCACGCAGGTGCGCCCCAACCTGTCACGAGAAAGCTCTGATTTGCCCAACTCCTCTCAGGGTCATATCCAATCGGAATGACCAAACTAACAACAAGATAAGTGCACCAACCAACCAGTTATTCTCTAGGCTGATAATGTCGTTTAAACTCTTCACGAAGCTTCGCTGTGGCGCTTGCCAACATCTGTCCCTTTAGTTCAGAGACATCCCCTGCTCCTAAAGTCTCCTAAATACACCTTGCTCCTACAGACACGTACCATCAGACAATAGCCCCGCAAGAGTCTCAAAACACTTCAGCCCCCTCAAACCTCGAAACACCTTCACAAGCTGACGCTTTCCACGATGGCCCGCCTGGTAGGCTGCTGGACTGGCACTGGCAGGAGTAGCAGCAGCCTTGCACACCACTCCTTCCTGCATGTTGGAGACTGACCCCCCGCTTTCGCTTCCCATGACACCCCAGGACGCTGCTTCAAAGCACCATGCTCCATGCTAGCATCACCAAGCCATACATATCCATCGAAGGACACCGAACCGTAACAGTCACCTTACAAATAAGGGTTGGAATAGATCGATGACCGAACTGGCAAAATAGCAGGAGGAAAGGCATCGGGGCCTTGCTTTTCTCGCCAGCGGGGCTTTGCCCACTGGGTGGTTGGAGGAAGCCTCATTCTGAACGCAGGCGCATGGAGGTTGAAGGTTAAAGGTTTGGGAACTAGGGCTGGGAGGCTAGTTCAGATATGGGGCATCTCAGTCATGCTTACCAATAGGGAGAGAGTTTGCGGGCATAAGGCGAAAGAATGGAAATCATCATCTCCCGTACCTAGCCAGAACATGTAGGATCTAGGGCGGACAAGAAAGAACACAATGCTGATTCATTGTCTGGTCGGCCGCCTGCTGAAACTCTCCAAAATGCACGGGCACTGATTATGTTCTGCCAGTATCTGCTGGCCGACGCATGAGTTGATCTTTCAGCCTAGAGCACCGACCACACAAAAAAGAGGCAATTGGCATTGTTTGCGTCTTCAAGACAATGTATGCGCCCCAAGAATTCCCCGAAACAACCCACCTCCACGCTACCATCCATACATCGTCCTCTACAAGACCAACCTGGATGAATACCCACTAGCATTCCCCTAGCTGGCAGCGAGAGGCGTTGCACGAAGTTGTCCACAAGCTGCACCATATCGTCTGAACGCCCTGCCTGCAGGGGCTCAAGTTCAATGTTTAACACTGCATGCTTGGCGGCTCCGTGTCTCTTCAAGGTGCATCGTGGAAACAATTTTTTGGATATCCTTCGTGTGTCTCGCAATGTATCAACCTTCACGAAAAACCCAACCATGCACCCTTGGTTGAATTGCAAGATGACATATAGATAGGGGCCAGCATACGCAACACAAACTGTCGAGATATACGGTATAACATAAAGTGGCGTTGGCTCCTGTTGTCAGGGAGTACTTTGTGGGTTTTCCGATTCTTGGATTCCATTCCTGCCTGCACGCAGGTGATTCTAGCAATTTTTCTGAATCACAACAATTCCAATCTACATTCACCAGGCCCCCTTTCCTGAGAAACTTCCTGCATGTTGTGACTGCGTCAGGCATCAGGGCAAGCCCTACATCAGAATTTGGGCTATGCCTGTGCTTCGGGTGCTCCCTGGGTTGTGATATTCTTCAGAAGCTAAGCACACCAACCGCACCGATTTGACCCAGTCAGAAAACGGACAAAATCTGCCACCACCGGGCTGCATAACTGCGGAGTCCACTGCCACGTGCAACCTAAGATCAAACTTCGATTTCACCCAATCACAAAACGGACAGGATCTGCCACTGCCGAGCTGCACAACTGCTGAATTCACTGCCACGTGTAACTTAAGATCAAACTTACCTCACTCACGTGGGAACATTGATTGAAGGACTAATGCAATGACCAAGTCTATTTGACCCATTCAGAAGAACTTCGAGCTACACAGGCGCGGGTTTCACCGCCGTGTTCGACCTCATCGGGTGGGTTCATTGCAGGGTCACGAAACGGACAAGATCTCTTACCATCAAGCTTCACTTCCGTGTGTACGCAGCAATGAAACTTGCTTGGGTCGATGGGGTGGACCTCGTCAGTTTTGATCCAGCTGCTGGAAGAATGACCGAACCCGTGCTGGTTAAATCAATGATTCCAATGAATAGCATCAGTATCCATGCAACACGATGGCTGGTGCTACTGCCAGCCGGCGAGCTGGGTTGTTTGTCAAGCCAAACAACGTGGCTACCGAATGTCCTCGGCCGTTGTGGCGCGCTTCAACTGGCGCCCAGGCACATCGCTTCGGTGCTACTGGCCTAACATTCGCTGGGGCTCTAGGATGCGATACTGAGTCAGCGCTGGACTGTCGTGCCACGCCGTGCCACTGGAGGGAATGGATGGCAGTGAATTTGGACCTGTAGAGGTGGAACGAGCCACTTTGGCGACAACAGGTTCAGTGGCCAGTGCCGCAGCTTCGGTTCGCTTCTTTTTCTCGCGGCATGCTTCCGCGGGTTCCGCCCAGCTTGAGACACCATTGCACTGCGAGGTGGTGGGCAACAATGCAAGAATCTTTCCGAATCTCTGTGGGTTCGCACTGTCTTTGTAATCCAGAGCTAGGCCAGCGTGCTGGAAACCAGCTGAAGAAGAACCGTGCAGGAAGTCGCGGCTAACGTTGTGCTAGCCAATCGCTGGCTCTCTCTGAAAAATCTAGAAATATTTAAATTAGGTCCAAAAGATTCAAAATAGAAATGACACCCCCAAAACAAGATAGGAATAAAATAGGGATAGAAAGAACCAGCTGTGTCGTTGTCCAGCACCCTATCCCAGCTAGGTAGCAGCATCCCTTTCGTAAAGGTTATGACGTCGCTAACAAAAGGGCTTTGACAAGGGGCATTTCGGGAGACCTGCAAGTTGTCGAGTCATTTGGGCGCTACTAATGACCGTGTGACAAGAGAGCTTCAAAGCGCCAGTTGCTGGGGCACGGTACTAATTTTATTCCAGCTTGTTCAATGCTTCAGGAATGAGGGCCATATCCATGCCAGGAAGCGTTACCGACCCTTACCATTCTCTTCCCAGACTCGTGGAAGGCCAGGAACTGGCATCACTTTTAGACGAAGTTCTGATGCATGCTACCAATGCTTCAGGAACTGGCACCGTACCCACGCTACAAAACTCGCCCCCGATTCGTCGAATGCCACAGAAACTGGTGCGATCTCCACGCTAATTCCTAACACGCCCTATAAATCTGGCCCTGGACTTGTGAAGGCTTCAGGAATTGGGGCCCGCTCTTTTCCAAAACCCATTATTTACTCCTGGCCTGAGTTTTTCCTATTTGTTCTCTGGGTTGCCGAAGGCCTGTTTTTTCCTATGTCCTTTTTTCAAGCCCTGGATGCCGAAATCCGAATTTCTAGTGATTTTCAGAGAGCTCTAGGAAAAATAGAAAAAAAAGAAAAATGTGAAAATGAAAACTTAGGAGAAAAAATCTGAAAAAAAATCGAAATAAATTTTGAAAAATAGTCCAAAAAAAGGACACCAAAACCAAATCAGAAAAAAAAAAATAAGATCCCCCAACATCAAATAGGAAAAAAATAGAAAACAAAATAGGCCATGCCTAGGGACCTGGGCCTACCTGGTGCCGAGGGGTCCTGGACCAATCTGGGATAAGATTACTAGCATGCTTCAGGAACAATTCCAATGGAATGCACAGTTCCTGGCCTTGAAGTAAAACTTCAGCTCGCGTGGATGATGGCTAAAGCATCTTATTTTTCCCCATTGAAATTTCCCAACCATGTTCTGGTCCTATGTTTTCCTAATTTGCGTTCCTATTCGAAACCTAATTTCAAGCTAATTTAATTCATGTTGACAAAACAAATTATAGCCACAACTGGCTATCACAAGGCTAACGCTTCTGCAAGGCAATCCAATCTGAACATCCCAAAAACTGCTCAACACGGCTCAAATCCTAGCAACACCCAGATTGCGGAGTATCATCTGCACAAAAAGGCAATCTCTCATCCATTGTCACTACGCATCATGAAGCGCAGGAAGAAGCAAACCCTGCGCATACCACAACACAATTGGAGCCTCTGCATCAGCCAGGCTTCGGGTCTCTGGCCTGTCAGGCGCAGGCTTGCTTTTATTGGGTTTGTCGCAAATGGTAAAACAGGGGGGACCACATATGTATATATATATATAAACATATAAAAACCCCAAACTAACGTAATCCTTACTATAGGGAAACCCCAAAAAAAGAAACTAATTTTGGAAAACCGAAAACACTAACCCCTAAAGAACGCCTATATACCCGCTTTAAAGGCACCCCTGACTTTGGGAGATCCCCAAATATTATGGGGGGCGTCACCTTGAACTTGAGGCTTGTCGGCTAGGAATTGGCCCTTGAGGCAACGCTGCTGAAGCAAAACTGGCTGCTCCTGCTACTGCTACTCGGTTTAGGGTTCAGGGTTTAGGGTGAAAAGCGTGGAGCTGGTGAAAAATGTGACGGTTAATCTTGGAATCATGATACTATTACCACTTGACTAGAAATGCTGCGCCAATCAAAGTATGTCCGCTGCTGCTAGCGCCACTGGACTACTTTCAACACTGCCATTAATAGTAATAACAGTAGTACAGTAATGAGACTGCTAATAATTCATAATACTAGTAATATTACTAGTGATATTACTAATACTCGATAGTAATAAGTATAGTAATACTAGTAGTAGCTTCAAAAACAACACTCAGACCAACGCCCTGCTATGCCAACCCAGGCCTGGCGACCTCGCGGGGCTTAGGGGCCGGTGAAGGAGAGGACACCTGGGAAGCTCGAGAACATTGTCTTGATGCCTTTGTATAGGGGTAACTGTAACAGTACCAGTAATAGTAATCGTAAACCCTAAACCTAAACCCTAAAATCTAGTACTAGTAATAGCAATGCGGCTCTGCAATCCCTGCCTAAACCCCACCTATCTGTCTTGAAGGTACCCCTAGTTTAACCACGTTTCAGTTGTCATTCTCAATGTTCTTGTCCATCTGATTCTCCCGACATCTAATCCAATAGGCGGTAAGCCAAAGACTTCATGTGCTTCTCTATACTCCTATGTGTACATATAAATATACATGTGTATATATCCCCATAAACATTACACAGAAGCAATACGAATAGTAACAACAATGATACCAACAATGACAATGCTAGGAACACTATATATAAAATACTATGGTAACATACACATAGTTGTATATATATATATATATACATATCTGTGCGTGTGTATGTCTGTGTGTATGTGTACGTCCCTATAACCCTACAAAAGGACCCCACCTGGGAAGCAGAGCTCGCAGGGCTGCTATCCTGTCAGAGCTCTGAACTTCTTCTGCAAAGGGTTAGAGGTTAGCTGTTAAGTAAGGGTTTAGAGTTTAGGATATAGGGTTTGGGGTGTAGGGTTTGGGGTGTAGGGTTTGGAGCTTAGGGTTTCGGGATTACTTAGGATTGACCTGGAAATTGGCATTGTGGAGTGGGTTACAAAGAGCTGAAGAACATCTTCTTGTTTCTTTGAACCTAGTAAGGTGGGCTTCTATTATACGTCAAACGAGGATACGAAGTACTACCCGAAAAGGTGTGCATGGGATCTCGAGGACCTACTAGGATTTGCTGGGACGGTAAGGCTTTCATCTTAAAACCCCGTGCGTCCATTCCTGGCTATTTCGATATTCCGGCACTACAAAGCGAGTACGGCTTGAGTGGGCCCTGGGTGATCACCACGACCACGACAAATGACAACATGAATAAAGGCTGCTTCCGACGTCCTTTTGATGTGTAAATGAAGTCCGAACCCACAACATCAGGCAACTTTGAATTTGCCTCCTTATGCTCGTGCTGTGCCTTGAGCCTACGGCAATACATCCCCATGTACCCCTGCAAATCCCTACATTTGCCCAACTATCCCTGTATAAACCCCGTATATTGTGTATATATATATATACACACACATCTCCTTACAATAACGGTTACCCGAAGAAATTCGACTTGTACTAGCCCCTTAATAATTAAACCCTTTTTTGGACAGTTACTGCACCCCATAGATACATGTATATTTAAATGTGCATATATGTATATACATACCTCCATGAATACATCCGTGCATGCATGCAAACATACATACATACATACATACATACATACATACATACAAACGTGTGTTATATTCCCTAAACCCTAACCCCTATCTCCATATCAAAGGAATGCCACTGCAGCCCTTCTGGCCTCAGAGCCCGTGGCCTCGCCGTCTTCGCCCTCGGCCGGCACGGCCCCGGCAAAAGCAAAGCGGGGCTTCAGGGGCTGCCTGGCCAGGGCTTGGGGTCTAGGGGCTTAGGGTTTAAAGAGTTAGGGTTTAGGGTTTGGGGTTTAGGGATTAGGGTTTACGAATTAGGGTCTAGGGTTTGGGGTTCAGGGTTCGTGGGTTCGGTAGGGTTATGTAGGGGTTACATTGGGATGAATGGGTCTCATTACCCCCAATAATGGAGAATCAAAAGGAAGAGAGACTGGACAATGAAATGGCGAGGGGGATTCTAGTGGTTTGTAGGTTTTTGGGGCTAAGTAGGCGCACTACAAAACACCAGTGCTACTTACGGTCTATAGTCTGCTATCTACAAGAAAATGACCTACTTACCTACCTAACTTGCCTAGTCTAAGATATTACCTGGCCATAACCGGAACTTTCTACCTAGCTGCCTGGCCACTGCAGTTCAGATTTGAGAAATTAGGGCTTAAAGGGCTTAGGAAAGTTTAGGGTTTGCAGTCTAGGGCCCCAGAGCACAAGCTGACCATGGGTCATGCTGCATGCTTGCAACCTCCGTTAGAAACTCAGCCACAGAAAGAAGTGTTGAAATGATTTTTTGAGCAAATCAAGTTTATGATAATAATACAAGCCAATCGCATAATTCTGCAAACTGCCAGAAGCTGTCAAGCCTACTTGAGCTCCGCGATTCCCACCCCTGAACCCTAAACTCTGAACCTTAAACACCCCCACCGCAATTCTGCATTTTCGTGCCTCTCACGTCGACCTGTGACGTCAGCAGCCAAGGCCTTCAAGCGACGAGCAGTTCAGGAGAGCTTCTTGGACTTCAAAAAAAAACGGGTTCCCCTTTCTGGTAATAAGAACAATAATGAGTAATAATACGGTGGATACTAAAAATCCTGCATGACCCTATATACCCTAAACCTTGGGAATACTGGTACTATAGTATACTAAGGTCCATGCAGGATTTTTAGTATCAAGAGTAGTACCCGTCTATACCCGAAGTACAAGTCATTCGTGGACGCTTGATTAAAAAAAGGCCGGAAGTGGACCTGGAGCCCCACCTGACCTAAGAAAACTCACTTCGAGCCAGCACAATCTCCATCAGCTTCCATGTAGCCAGGCAGCTTCAACCCTTCCCAATCCTACCCAAAAGTTGCGCCCTTATCTGAACAGTCATGCCCGGGCAAAGCTGCCCCCCCCCTCCAGCCCTAACAGGTTACCCTGAAGTGAGGATCCCAATACTCTAACCCTAAACCCTAAACCCTAAAAACCCAAACCCTAAACACCATCTGGGGTTCAGGCCTCCACCCCAGCAATGACATCATCCTCTGCCTTCGCAGGCAGAGTAAGCTTCACACAAGCCTTTGCAGGGCCTTGGGCTCAAAGGTCTCAGGTGTTCTTAGGTTTCGCAAACTGGCGACCGATAAGGGGTTGCCCCTTTCAGTTTGGATGCTTTGCTGCCCCCTTGCTGGCCACTACAACCCCCAGAATATCAAACCCCTGACTAGGCGGACCCCAAAAAACAATGACATGTTTTTGCGAAGACTCCCCCTTATCTTCTGACTGAGTGGAGCCGGCTAGCGGGCCAGTCGCTGAGGAAGCACGACCTAAATGTCCTGCAAGTAAAAGAGACCTCTGAAAAGATCTAGAAAGTCGATGAAGGTGAACCCAAACTGCTATCCCGTATACTGGAATTGGGCTTAGGAACTCTCAAATGCGACCTACTTCCAAATCTGAAACAAGGAACATGACATGCATCCGCTTGTTACCGCTCAGTAGTGATGAGACAACTAGGGATGAAGCTCGCCTGCATCATTATGACCATACTATCTACTAAATGTCGAAACCTTACAGCATGAATGCGTTCGGTTCTCCATCAATTTGTAGATTATACACGAGCCCAGCAACCAAACATAAAGGCACGTAAACCATACACAATCAAAGCGGATAAAACCAAATTCTAAAGGCATATGAGATACAGTCTAAACTCCTAGGCATAGGAGTTTAGACTACTACTCATACCAACATTTAGCCCCCCCTCCTTGAGAACCAACAGCCCTGAACCCCGAAGGCCGATAGACCTTCAACCCAGCAACCCACTCTGCTTACTTGGGGTTGGCAGGGAAAAAGAAAATATCATCCTTTTTTCACCCCCATATAACCCCTAAATAACCCCATATAACCCCTCTATAATATGTCACCTTATTCCTAAACCCTAAATAAACCCTAAACAACCACCAGTAAGTCTAATAGTACAAGGCCTCGTTGCCGTCCAGCGGTAAGGACCACAGCGTGCTGTTCGCTTCGAGAGCAGAGCAAAGCTTGCTGACGCCTCGCGGGGCTATTAGGGTGCTTGAGGGGTTTAGGGTTTAGGGTTCAGGGGTCTAGGGTTCAGGTTTTAGGGTTTAGGGCTCAGTACATAGTGTTTGGGGTTGGGGCTTGGGGTGAGCCAGAACTTCGCAACAATCTGTCATCTATCAGCTTAGGAATTTGTCCTAGATTTTCTGCAGGTTCCTGAAATGAGCCCTTTCCCTTACATCATATTCGGAGTCTAGGTATGACTGACCTGAGGCATATTTGCTGATTGACAGCTGGTGCATGTTCTGGGAAGCTGCTTTCCCGCAGCGACTTGCCTATAAGAACACGAGATTTTCCAGAGTCATGTCGCCATAATGGTGCGGGCGACCTGCATATCTTAGATTCTAGGTATACGTATGGGATCATCGCTGTTGGAAGCTACTATACCATGTGACGCCAGCATGACGACACCTCTACCTTCTACCTGAGTCTTGTAGCATTTCTGTATATACTTGTTCTAGATCCAGCAGTTGCACATAGCATGGTATTTTGTTGGCGACCCTGGCAAGAAAAGCCCCTTCAATCTCTGCAAGTGGGTCCAGTAAATAAACGGGTCCTCCTCCATCAAAAACCTCCCGGACGAAGCAGCTGACCGTGCTCCACATTACCAGCTACCAAGCCCAAATATGTCAGCCCAAAAGCTCCATCAATGGCGCCTGCCATGCCGATGGAGTTGTTGCTGAGGTCCAACTCCTGCAGCGTGCAGCCCCGTCAGTGCATGGGTAGGAGCCCATTCTGTTTAAACATTTGTCTCAGACCAAAGCAAAGACAGCAAGAGAAGGAATGCCTCCGAGCAAGGCTAAGACTTACGCCTCTTTTGAGGAACCGAGCTCTAAGCATAGGGCGAGTGCCTGACCTATGGTAAGGAATCGAACATCCAAGATGCGAAGAGTTTCAACAGACTTTCTGCACGCTCTTCACATTATTTACAACTCCTTGGAGATGCTCAGATCATGTGCAACCGAACGAACATGAACCGCAAGCTTAAGTTCAAGATTCAAGACCCTGTTTGATCCCTCAATCCCAAACCCGTCAACCTAACCCATACCTAGCGAAACACCTATTGGGGGATCCCTGCGTTTCATTTTTTGATCCTGTAAATGCCATGAAAAGAGGGGCCGACCCCCAGCCTCAAGCCAGGCGCTTTTCTCCAAAGCAAGGGCCAGGCCTTCCACTCCTGCTCTGCTTCTAGGGCTTCACGGCTTGAAAGGGCTTGGGATCTTACTTTGGGCCAATAGGATCTAAACCCTAAACCCTAAAACCCCAAATCCCTGAACGATTTGTGATTTAGAGTCCGGAGGGCTCCTAAAGGTCCCATTGAGATGGCCTCGAATCATGCAGGGCCATCAATCCACGCCCAAACCTAAACTCTAAAGCTTCAACCCCCAAACCACTCACGCGCGGAACTCTTAAGCCTTCAACGCAAGCCCTGTCTGACCCTCCGGAAGACTCCATCAATTACCCAATTGTTTTGACAACTATCATCTGATTTGGATACTATTACTATCATTTCTTGTAATACTACTATTACAACTAAGCCCTACCGCTGGAGAATTGTGAGAAATCCGGCGTCCTGCATCACCTCGGTCGTAGGATTAAGGCATCAGAGCTGATTCTCACAAGTGTACCCTTAAGGAATTCAAGGTTGAGGGCTTAGGGTTTAGGATTTCGGGTGCAGGGTTTCCCAAAATGAGGGGTAACTTTTTCAGTGTAAGGAAACTACCATACATGGAGAGTACCAGGGGGCTTCTGGAGCCCTACAAAGATTGTTTTGAAAAACCAGGTGAGGCATAATCTCAAGTCCTTTAAGGGGTGTTAGATAAGGGATTATTTGGGGACTACTAAATGGGTTATTGAAGGAAATACTAAAAGTTTAGACTCTAAGCCCTAAATCCTAAACACAAAACCCCTAAAAAAAATATTAAGGTGGATGCTAGGACGAAAGGGCTCCTGCATCAGCCAGCCACCAAGCTGCTGAGCTAATATAATCGATATATATAATCCTTATACAATGTATTCCCCTATATAGCCCCCACTAAACATATTCCCTGATTCCCTAACAGCCCCAAGTAAAAGATGTATTGAGTGCGTTGGGATTTGAAAAAAAAAAGTTCATCCCGCTTGGGTGCCACGCTGTGATGGCAGGGGGTGTGTTCGCTACAGCTCCAAGAACCTAGCAAGGCCCCAGAAGCCAACCTACCAGAGGTGCATGCCGAAACCTCACATGCAGGCTCGAAAGGTCCGCTGGCTTCTGTCAGTCTATAGTCCCCCTTAAGTAGATAGATTATGGCTTCGGGTATATTCTTAATAAGATCCGCATATACCCTATATTCTATCTACTTAAGAGGGCATGTCTAACAAGGTAGATACTAAGGATACCACATGGCATCGGACCCCTCCGGCTTTAGCTGTGCTTGCGATCATGCTTGACCCAAGATCTCAAAGCATTCCCTCATACCGAGCTCCACACCGATCTTGTTGTTCTTCAGGCCCAAAAACCTGAGCTCCATGAAGAGATCTCGGATGCATGGCTTGGGTTCGGCCTGGGACTGTAGATGTTTTGCGGTTCGAGGTTGGGGACTGAAAGCTTTGAGAAGAGGACTTCTGAGGTCCTGAGCATCCGACATGGAGTCCCAGGAATGCTATAGGAGCTTGGCTAGGCCAGCTAGGCACATCTCTCAAACTTGAAAAGCCAACCTTTCCACCCTTTAAAGGGGGATATAGGGGCTATATAGGGATACTTACTATAAGGAGATATAACGAAGGAGCCCAAACAACAGCCCATATCGTCCCTGCTTATTCCGAAGTCAATTCTACGAAGTACCCCTTGCGCAGTCACTTTTTTTGTCGTGGTCAAACTACTCACCTCGAGGATATGAGGCACACCTCTAGACACTGAAAGCCCCATGGAATGACATATCTGAAGAACCTTTGCAAAGCCCTTGAAAATCGACGCGCTTGCAAAAAAAGCGTCTCACACTTTAGTGTCTGTGTGGACACCCTTCCTGTTGTCTTCGATCAGCTTGCTCAAAACCACCCATCCGCCAGCCCTCAGGCCCTGAACCCAAAAACCTAAGCCCCAAATTCTAACCTCTAAACGAAGCCCTGAATGTTACGCTCGCGACCACCAAACCTTGCACCTTCAACCCTAAACCTTTTTCTTCTAAAGCCCCGAACCCTAGACCCCTCGACTCAAAACCTACAGCCCTCAACCCTCAACCCACACCCTGAACCCCAAACAGCAGTTTCCTTTTCCTTTTCCACTATCCGCTAAACACTGGGGTAATATGACCCTACATGTTAGTTACGCTAAATAGGCGGACCCCGCTATAGACTCCAATACACTATAATCCTAATTATGGGACCCCCCAAATTGTTTCCTTCATTTTGGGAAGCCTTAAACCCTTCACCCCCAACCCTATACTCCCATCCATGTAACCCCTGAACCCCTATATGATCCGCCATTATATAAGCCCCTTTTGGGAATGTAGACTATAGTATATAATATAAAATACAAATATATATATATAGAGATATTGAGTAATGTAACACCTAAACCCTAAACCCTAGCCCAGTGACACGAGCCGAGGTCCTGGGGATGTAGCGAGAGCCCGTCCAAGGCTTTGGCCCCCACCATCACGGATCTGGAAAACAAGTTAAGTGGGTTTAGGGTTTAGGGTTTAGAGTTTAGGGTTTAGGGTTTAGGGCTCAGGGTTTGGGATCTGGAAGACAACTTAGGGATTTGGGGCTTAGGGATTAGGGGTCTGGGGCTTATGGTTTAGGATCTTGAAAGCAAGTTAAGTGGAGCTCTTCTAAGGATTCTCTCGAAGAGGGGGGAACTCTGGCATTAGGATCAGGATCTTGAAAGCAAGTTAGGTGGAGCTCTTCTAAGGATTCTCTCGAAGAGGGTGGAACTCTGGCAGATGTAGGATTTGGGGTTAAGGGCTTCGGGCTGAAACTCCTGAAGCAGGAGGGCGGAGGAATCCTGCAGGGTTGATACCTTAAGGTATGACCGTGTGTGGAAATGCCCAGCTACAGCCAACACAGATTATCCTGTCTTGGTGGCTATACTGAATTCAGGGGCGTAGGATTCGAATGCGCCGCACATGCAACTGGTGCCCCCGACATGGTGATCCTTGTGAGCAACACGTAAGGGTCGCCCCAACATGAGAGAACCTGTGAGGAGACTGTTTTGGTGCACAGGTGCGCAGAAAATACTTCATTCCACTGTTGAGACAGGAGTGATTCCAAAGTTGTCTTCATGCAGAAACTGCTCACTTGTTCCTCGACGTCTGACTAGGGCATTGCACATTTGAAGTCAAGTTTGCAGACAACAACCGCACGACACCAGGTACAGTCAGACAATGCCTCATTGCCAGCAAGGTCCAGCTCTTTCAGACTTCTGTGGCGCGCAAGAGCCTACGCAGAAGCAAATCTAGGGATCTAGGTTTAATAGTCATAGTAATAGTAATAGGAATAGTAATAATAATAATAGGGTATATTATCCTTGCCTCCAGCCTCCAAGTGGCAAAGCCTCAATACGTACTTCACGATTTCAAGTAAGACAGGCTCTGGATGAACTGTCCCCCAAAGGTAACCTGTCCGATGGACGATCTACAGCCTACAGACAGGCTTGATGAATTTCAGCAGAACCTCAAGTCCAAGACGGAAGCTCTGAAGCCCGAAATCCTTTCTCAGAGACGTTCCCAGCACCTTTCATGGAGACTATGGCTGGAAAGTTCTGGGACAGATGTGTTCTCAAACTGGAAGGGACAGGGACAGGCTGGTATGGAATGGGCACTTCCACGCGTTCGGGCTCCACAGGATTCCTTACAATTCCTTGCTTCAGAAATCCCACTGCTTAATTCATGTCTCAATGCTTCAATCTTCAGCGAAAGCTTGAAAGGCTGGCAAGCCTGAGACCTGGTCCCCAAGAAGTTAGCCCTTCCAGCTGCGTGTACGGCGGCTTGGCTGCTTGTCAGCTGACTACGTTCTCAACAACAGTACATGGACATCTCTCCCGTTACTGCAGTCTGTCAGTTCGAAGGATCACTCCTCGGCATTTATGCTTGTGATGTCTCATTCACGTCGCTCAAAAACTCCATTCCTGTTCTTGGAGGAGCCTTGTAGAAAGAAAAATCTCAAATTAAACTCACATCTTTTCTCAAGCCCGGTGCCGGTCCTGAAGCAAAACCATGTCACTTGTGCCTGATATTGAACTTGGTATCTGTCAACGCGGGGATAGCTATTGTACAACCACAAATAAAATGGCCCCTTCTCTGGCAAAGCCCAAGCATTCCTGCTCTGCCGATGACAGGGACTGGGGATGCTGAAAAAAAAAACTGCAGGAGACCTCTGCAATGGCGCCCGCGCCCATGTCCTCGCAGCCTTTGCAACAAGAGCCAAGGAAGCAAATCAACAGGCTTTCCGTAGGAGCTTCAACAACTAGATTGAGGCTTTAGGGCACATTCGCTTCTAGGAACCATCTGAGTGAGAAGTGCTAGGGAACAAGTCTAAGTCTACGCAACTATTCACATAAGGTTGAGGTTGCGCTCTGGCTTCCCAAAATGCAAGGAGAGGCTACAAGGTCCAGGACACGCACCTGGCTAGCGGATGATTGACACAGACTGCACAAGGAAATCCGTACCCCTGATGCTGCAGCCATCATCAAGCCAGCAATAGAAGCTAAGTTTCCCATAATTTCATGCGTGCTGGCAATCACGGATCCTGTTCAGGCAAGACCGCAGCGAACAACCTCTCAATTCTCAACCGGATGTACCAACGCATTAACTTAGCCTTCCCGGAAGCAGCCCTGCTACTCGCTGGGATCTCATCATCTTGCATATCTGAGGCACAGTTCTCGCGGAGGGTCAAAGATCTGAGCTGACATTCAGCTCCCAGTGCCTCTCCAAGATCAACTCTGATGTCTGTGTCCTGAAGCCTTATCCTACTAATATGTAGGTGAAAATGAGAACATTGATGTCATTGGTGTTTACAATACTCCATACACAATTCCCGCTCGTAGCCACCATATCCATGGGCTGTCGGTACGGTACACACAGACGTCTTGAATGAGATGACCCAAACTTTACCAGCCTTAAGCCCAAAAAACAGAACAACTGAAGCACTCGACGCTCTAACAAAATGCCAACGCATGGGTTTGGATGAGATTTCCTTGGGGAGTGGATCTGCAGCTTCTGCGCTCCACGTGAGCTAAAATCAATATTTCATACGTAATTGAATGGGTCTGGGTTGATTATTAAGGACTACTTTAGAATGTCCACTGCCAAGGGTCCCTTAATAAGCTAGTATTGACCATAGCTCACATCACTCATAGTCTAAACTCCAAGTATCCCCCTTAATAACCCCTATAATGCTCCCCTATAGAATCACCCTAGACCCTAAACCCTAAACCCTAATCCCCTATGTAACCCCCATTGAAGGGGTTTAGGCTATAGTCCAAATGCCCTCTTGCCTCGGCCAAGGCTACGACAGCCTGTGCACCCAAGTCGTTGCCTCGGGAAAACTGACAGGGAGTTTCCCAAAATTCGGTGTACCTTTAAAGGGGTTATATGGGGTTCTATTGGGGCTATATAGGATTTAGGGCTTCCCAAAATTAGAAGGACCATTTGGGGGCGGAGTCCCCATAAAGAGGACTATACTACTTTCGGGTCTACATTAGAGCGCAGCTCTTCAGGGAAAATCATCCCATGGGAGTTTACCAAATTTAGGTGTTCTCATAATAAGCGTCATACTATGTTGGATCTCAATACCTTGGGAAAATCACCCCGGGGAGATGCACTATGTACTGATGCTCAGCCTTGGTCTAGTGATTGGAAGTTTGGCCTGGCACTACTCCCAACATGCAGGAAGCACATCTACCCAAACCCCGCAAACCAGCCCTACACCCCGGCCCTCAACCTTCAATCCTGAACACGAAGAACGAAAACTGAAGCCCGCTTCAAACTACTCAAATCTTACCTTCTTATAGGTGCTTTTAGAAAAAGAGGCCCCAAAATAGACCCCCATATTCTATGCTGCTTATCATGAGAACTCCCACAAAGGGGCCCAATTTTCCGAAACCCCTAATCCGTACAAACCACAGTACAGGCTCAGACTCCTCATAACTGTATATCTCACTATTGCAATTGAATATCCCCATATACCCCTACACTAAACCCTAAAGCCCTATACATCCCTATACACCCCCTTTAACCCTTCTATCCCTCAACCTAAACCCTAAACCCTAAACCCTAAACCTTAAACCCTAAACCCTAAACCCTTTACAATGACTTCCTATTCTCTACAGCTGAAGGCACGATCCAGGTGAAGTTCCTGCAGGCTCAGGATGGAAGGAACCCCAACCCACTCTCCTTTAGGGGTTTAAGGGGTTTGGGGT